>JAAGKR010003630.1:9339-53776 GCA_011419295.1 Clarias macrocephalus
TGTGTGTGTGTAAAGAAATTCCTACCAGGATGAGCTTTTGTGATGTGAACGGGCATATACAGTATACGAGGTTATAAAGGTGGAAAGGACAAAATGAACCAAGGTTTGTCTTTGTCATTGTGTGTGTGTATTTAGGGTCAGAAGGGCAGTGTAAAGAGTCGCCAGAACGAGAGAACAGTAATCCAGTATCATTACACACAGTGGCCCGACATGGGCGTTCCTGAGTACACACTGCCTGTGCTCACCTTCGTCAGGAAATCTTCTGCAGCACAGACATCTGACATGGGCCCCATGCTCGTCCATTGCAGGTAGACACGCACACACACACACATATATTTATAAGTACAGACCAAAAGTTTGGACACACCTTCTCATTCAAAGAGTTTGAATTTGTATTATGGCAAGAAAAAAGCAGCTAAATGAAGAAAAAAACGAGCGGCCATCATTACTTTAAGAAATGAAGGTCAGTCAGTCCGAAAAATTGGGAAAACTTTGAAAGTGTCCCTAAGTGCAGTCACAAAAAGCATCAAGCGCTACAAAGAAACTGGCTGACATGCGGACCGCCCCAGGAAAGGAAGACCAAGAGTCGCCTCTGCTGCGGAGGATAAGTTCATCCGAGTCACCAGCCTCAGAAATCGCAGGTTAACAGCAGCTCAGATCAGAGAGCAGGTCAATGCCACACAGAGTTCTAGCAGCAGACACGTCTCTAGAACAACTGTTAAGAGGAGACTGTGTGAATCAGGCCTTCATGGTAGAAGATCTGCTAGGAAACCACTGCTAAGGACAGGCAACAAGCAGAAGAGACACATTTGGGCTGAAGAACACAATAAAGAACACAATCAAGAAAACTCTTTGAATGAACTTTTGGTCTGTACTATATATACAATGTATGGAAATGCTCACTAATTAAAAGATAGTATATATAGTCTATAATAATAATAGTAAAATAAATAAATAAATTATTCTGCTTATTCTGTACAATAAAAATAAATAAATAAATAAATTCCGTTTCGGTTTCCGTGTCGGTTTCTGGATCTGGAGAAAAACTACAGCACAATCTAAACCACTGTTCTGAAGCAGTTTGGGCTTCTACAGTCTACAGTACATGTCACTGAGTGACATCATCATGTTTAAAACTGACCCAGACTGTATGCACATGTATGGCTTCAGTGTGTTTTTACGTGTCTGTGTCTGTGTGCGTGCAGTGCCGGCGTGGGCAGAACAGGAACCTATATCGTGATCGACAGCATGCTGCAGCAGATTAAGGATAAGGGCTCCGTCAACGTGCTAGGTTTCCTTAAACACATCCGCACACAGAGGAACTACCTGGTTCAAACTGAGGTCAGTCTCAGCAGCATGCTTCTCCCAACCTCGCTTTCTTTGACACTCTGACACGGGTTTGAAGTCTTTTTCTTTTTGGGGGTTCAGGAGCAGTATGTTTTCATCCACGATGCCTTGTTGGAGGCTATTCTGGGGAAGGAGACGGAGGTTTTGTCGAGTCAGCTGCACAGTTATGTCAACAGCATCCTGACCCCTGGCCGGAGCGGCAAGACACGCCTCGAGAAACAGTTCAAGGTCAGAGCAGGATCCTCTCTATATTTCACTCACTGCATTACTTTGCCCCACCCTTACATAATCGAATCTATACATATAATAAAACTGTTCAAGTGGTGTGTCTGCACATTGAAGATACTTGCGAAAAAATTATTTGGCGGGATGTAAGATGAGTAATATAACACATTAAGATGATATTTAACATTTTTGTCTGTCTGTTTGTGCACGCATCACGGAAAAACTACTAAACAAGTTTTAATGGAGTTTTCTCAAGTGTATTTGGCCGAGCTTGAGGTAACATATTGGCGTTGTTTCATCGCAATCGGCCAACAGGAAAAGAAGATGCGCTAGTTTGAAATATAAATAAAGAACGACCTTAAATTATCCGTTAATTTCAAAATCCAACAGATGGCGCTGTACATTTTTTTAAACGCGCTTATAAGTGTGCAATTGAAATCCACTTAATAAACGCGATTTCACGCCTTCATTCCGCGCATCAACACATAAAAGTTTTAGTCAATTTCAAAACTCAACAGATGACATTTTACATTTTCTTAAGAGTGTGCAATTGAATTCCACGTGAACAAAGTCGTGGGCACACCTAGTTCAGAATAAAATCACGCACATTTAGGTTAAAAAGGAAATTCAATTTCCAAAGTGAAGATTGCGGATTGTGGATCGCGCTTTAATCTGAATCATCTCCACTTTCACACATACGTGCACACACTATTCCGTGAGTACCCCCGGTTATGTGAGATGGAGGGTGTTCGTGCAGAACATTGCAAGGCTTCATGCTTTTAATGTAATTAGCCTTGAGGCTAAAGTTTGTTTTCTTCTGTTACTTCATTCCAGCGAGATGTTTCCATCAGCTGGATTTTAAACAGGCCGCCTTTATTTCTTTTCCTAGCCCACAAACTAGACCTGTAGTAAATGGCTTGTGTAAATGGATTGATGCGATTCTGTGTGTGTGTGTTTTTTTTTTTTTTGGTTTGCTCATAATGTTATGTAATACTTTTAGAGATATTTCCTTTGTCTTGTAATGGATGTACGATAGAGATGCTAAAGACGAGAGCGGTGTGTATTTTCTTGCTCCCGTAGCTGGTGACTCAGTGTAACGCCAGGTTCGCCGAGTGTTTCAGCGCGCAGAAAGACTGCAACAAGGAAAAGAACCGCAACTCCTCTGTCGTCCCATGTGAGTCACACATGAACAATAAAGATTATACTCTTATGGGGGCATTGGAATACTTGATGGTTGCTATGGTTACTATATGCACAGCATCTAATCTATAATACGACTGTATATTCTGTGATTACTGTGCTTTACGGTACATGTGATTCTTACACGGCACATCTTATGGTAACTATGGTAACCAGGGGTTTCTTGAAGCATAACCAGGGAATGTGTGTGTGTTTTTTTTTTTTTTTTTTGCCTATTTTGCATATAAATAATGTCAGCCGATACTTAATTACACTTTAATGAAGATAAGTGAAGATCTGTTGCATTTTATAATATGAAGTATTCTAGCTGTCATACATGATAGAGGAATATCATTGTGAACATTGTAGTGATTACGCTTACTTTACAACCGAGCTACAAGAGTAACCATATAGACATGGTATAGTCATGCCAATAAACCAATAATGTTTGTTTAATATTTGATAAGGTATGTCTCAGCTCCCTTCCACAGCAACGCAACTCTGTCTAGTTTTTCTCATCCTTTTGTTTCACAACACGATTGCAACATGTTCATATGAGCAGCGCACAAATCCACACGCAATCTTATCCGCCGCCTGGTTAATAAACACCTCCGTGTATTCTGTAACCCTCCCAGCGGAGAGAGCGCGCGTCGGCCTGGCTCCACTTCCTGGAATGAAAGGCACCGATTACATCAATGCCTCTTACATCATGGTGAGTGTCAGTCTATATCATCCTGTCCTGTTCAACATTAGCGCCAGTTGTACACTAATCGCTTACAGCGCACGTAGGGAGACTCTTTAGGGCGCTTAATCTGTGGAGTCAGCGCTTCCTCCCTCGGCAGGGCCCGTCTGCTGCTATAGACCACAGAATGGTTTATATCTGTAGCAGCGGATGATTTCATTGAAGAGTGTGGCTTTAATATTTATTTATGAACTTAGCAGGCCGATATTCGTGAGACGGAGTGAATAAATTCATTTGGTTAAAATAAAGAGCGCAGTATTACTCTGCGCTGATCATGCAGCGAGGCTTCGGGTTTTAACAAGCTCTGCATTTCACACTCGAGTTTCATTACATCAGCCGAGTGAATCTTTTCAGTAGGCAGAGATGAATAAAGTAAAAAAGTGTATATTACAATGTTCTGGATTTTAAGAAACTAATGAAAGACAGAAGAAAAGAAAGAAAGAAAAAATGGAGAGAAGGATGGAAAAAGGAAGGAAAGAACAGTATAAAAGCGTGTGTTTTTCTAATTTCATGACAGTAGGTAATCACAATAACCTGTATTTGGCAGCTTGGTGTTTTTCCTTCCTTTAATCAGCTTCATTAAAACAAACAGCAATAAAGTAAAAATGAGCCACTATGAACAATTTGCTGACATTTAACATTTGCAGTTATTTAAAACGCACAGTCAGTTTACTGGCATATCACCAACTCCACACCTATTTTTATTCAGGACAATTTTTTGCTCCTCATTTTTATTTACTAAAAGTCTTATTTGAGATTATGTTTAGATCACTTACACTTGACAGCAAAAGAGCCAAAAATGATACAATGTGATCATGAATCCGGGGCCATCACTGTGATGTGGAGATTCAGGACTGGAATGTTTGTTAAAATTTCACACATTCCCCCTTCTGCGTTACATTTAACGCCTTTGCTAGAAGGACGTCCAAAAAGAAGTTATTCATCGATGATCAAGTGCAGATTCATACCTTAGCAAGATATTTTATCCTCCTCCTAATTATGTTTTAAAAAGTCCCTTTGTTTCCTCGAACTCTCCCGTGCCGTCTTACAGGGTTACTACCGCAGCAACGAGTTCATCATCACCCAGCATCCTCTGCCCCACACCACTAAAGACTTCTGGAGGATGATCTGGGACCATAACGCGCAAATCATCGTCATGCTTCCCGACAACCAGGGGCTGGTGAGTACCTGGACGATTTCCGTAAAGGAACACGGTGATTTAAGGTCATGCATGTGCAGGAACAATGGAGAAAACAAAGCTTGTATTCATGCTTGTTTGTTTTCTCTCTCTCACACACACACACGCATACTGGAACATAGGCTGAAGATGAGTTTGTTTACTGGCCGAGTCGAGAGGAAGCCATGAATTGTGAAGCCTTCACCGTCACGCTCATTAGCAAAGACAGACTCTGCTTGTCCAACGAGGAGCAGATTATCATTCATGACTTTATCCTGGAGGCTACACAGGTCTGTGTGCGTGTGTGTGTGTGTGTGTTTCAGCTCAATGATTATTCCTATTTGCTTAAATCCAACAGTACTGATTTAACTATATTTCTATAGGTATAATTTAACACTGGGAATCAAACTACATCTATTGCATTAGTTTTTTTTTGTGTTTTCTGGGTGTCTACCTAAAGACTGCTATGCATCTGTGATTTATTTATTTATTTATTTATTTCCGTCCTCATCAGGACGACTACGTGCTGGAGGTACGTCACTTTCAGTGCCCAAAATGGCCCAACCCGGACGCGCCCATCAGCAGTACGTTCGAGCTCATCAACATCATTAAGGAAGAGGCCATGACACGGGATGGACCCACTATAGTGCACGACGAGTGAGTTTTCGGTCACTTCGTGCGACTGTGTGTCTTTTGTGCAGAACCAGGATTTAAAGTTCTGTCCACTAGAGGGCAGGTCAGAGCTGAAATTTCTCTTCTGTCAATCTGTATAATTTCAGGCAAAGGTACATGACACCTGAATAGCTGTTTTTTTTTCCTTAACACAAAAATATTGTCCATAAATCATTACCTATGGGACTGATCCCAGTTGCTTCACCTCTTGCTGTGCCACATGAAAGCTTCATAAAAGTCACGTGATAATGATTCATCCCCCAACGCCATTCATATACAAAGACAACAGGGAGAAGTGTCCGTCCCCAGGGACGCCACTTTTCTTGAGAAGGACTGATAGGGATTCCAGCAGCCTAGAGGAGACATGGCCCTAATAAACACAACACTCTCCTTTCTTTATTTTTTTCAGCTGCTGAAACAACATTATCCTGACAAACATGTCCCTTCTATTAGAGAATGTGGCGCTAATTAAGACAGCCATCTTTCCTAAACCTCTTAGGGGTGATACCATAGTAACAATACATCCACTAAAAAGCCCAATTAGTCGTTCTCGCTTTATCAGATGAGACGAGCGCTGCTTCATTTCCATAATGAATAAACATGAGGGGAGCCCCGGTGTTGTTTTGTTGTTGGGGCTTTTTTTTTTTTTTTGTGCTAAAGTAGTGTGTGTTGAAATTAAAGGGACACTCATTATGTGTAATTGGATCACAGCTCCTTCAGGTGTTGTATAGTTGAAACAGTATAACAGGAAAGCTTCCTGTAAACACTCCGGCTTCACACCGTGAGGCGCGCGCGCGTGTGTAATTTGCCGTTAAAGAAGCTAATTTGCACATCCAGAGGCTACTTTTTGCATTATCAAGGTCTCCAGAGGGGTGTTTTTTGAGGCACAGTGCCAGCGTCGTAAATAACAGAAACACAGGTACTACATACACACTGCTTGATTTCCCTTCATTAAAACCTTGGAAACTGATATTAGAGTATTTTATGAGCAGGATGCACTTTAACCGTGCTCTTTGTCATATATATTATATATATAGTTGACAAAGTTGGCAAACACGTTTATTCTATTCTGTGTACGAGGAGCTCTCTAAATTCCTTTGTTTTAATGTATGTATTTGTATTTAATTGGTTTAAAAAACATCTCAAATTATGTACAGCAAATATTATTGCTTGTAAGATTTTTTTTTACTTTTAGTATTAATGTTGTGAGAAATGTTCCTATTAATGAGGCTCTAATATTAAATAAAAAATATTTTATTCAATAATAACCACATGCAGCTTTTAAGATCTTTTTTTTTTTTTACCCAGATGTGAGAGATGTGTAAAGTCCTTGCTTTAACAGTGTCGGTATGTCTGGGTTGCCAGGTACGGAGCAGTATCAGCCGGTATGTTCTGTGCCCTCACCACTCTGAGTCAGCAGCTGGAGAGCGAGAACGCAGTCGGCGTCTATCAGGTGGCCAAGATGATCAACCTGATGAGACCTGGCGTCTTCACCGACATTGTGAGTGCCGGTAAATTCAAGTAGCGCTTAAATGCAGGTTGCTTCTAGTGTATGTACAGTACGCAGCATTTAGTCTGTGTGAATGGATCCGGGTGTGTTTTGGCTGTCGGTTTGCGGCTCATTTGTAACGGTGAGAACATGGCAAAAATAAAAAGTCCGACCAAAAAGTCAGAGTGTGTTCGAATGACGTGGTCTTGTTGAAGCCCGGTTGCACTGAGAGAGCAGTTTAATACAGTATATAAACCCAACCGCAGCAAGTGTGTCAACATGAGTGTATTAGGCTTTAGTGCATTTTTATAGATGGCAAACCCCAGCACAGAGCCGTAGTGCTACAGAAATAACACTTGTCCTGGATAATGGAAATATTGTACCGAAATAAACACTGGCTGCCACACACAATTTTTTCATCTATGTATTTATATAATTATCTCTTTTTAAGCCGTCTATTCTGTTTATGAACTCCGATGATCTCTGCATTCAGTTTCTAAAAAGGTTTGCGTCACTTTATCTCTTTTTTCACAACGCAGTACATTTTCTCCCTTGCAGGCTGTTAAGGAAATATGTAGTGTTGCCTTTTCTGCGTACGTCCAATTTACAAATGAAACCGAATGGCGAAATAGCTGTCCAAGTGCATTCAAATTAGCGAACGAGTGTCATTACTGAATCGCCCGCCAGATGTGGTTTAAGGGATATAATTATCATTTTTCAGTGAAACAGACTTCCATTAATCTCCATTCAGCAATTAAATAATATCACACAAGAGGCAGCGCTGTTGTACCGAATAACAGCACAGGCGTGACGCGGTCGAAGATATCACAGCCGCGCTTGTTTCTACCTCGAATGTGGTGTTGCTTTTGTATAACAGTTCTACAAATAATCATTTGTCATCAACAGATTATGATTTGTTTGTTTATTTAGCCAGTTATTTTGCTCCTCCAGCACATAACCTTCCACTAACTAACAGCAACTGGTGACCGACAGTTAGTGTAATTAACGCGGTGAATGTCGTTTTAAATAAATTCTTACTGGTTCTATATTATTCTCAAAATAATATCAATCTGCTGATGATCCACATTTATTGTAATTAATAAGTGTTGGAAAGAAACATATAGTTAAACATCCCAGTGCTGTTATGCTCTATATCAGCGCTCGTTGAGAATCCCTCTCACCCAATCAGATTATTTAGTCGGAACTCTGTAGCAAAAAGGAATGAATGAATGAATGATGGAGGTGGGTGTCAGAACTGGCTGATGTGTGAGATATTTTATAGCAGATTTTTTTGTGATTTGTGATAAACATCTTAAGATGTTGTTCCCATTCTAGTGCTGTGTATCTGTGATGTTTGAGTCTAAACGCAGTGTGTTTGTGTGTGTGTGTGTTGCAGGAACAGTACCAGTACCTTTACAAGGCTATGCTTAGTCTGGTGAGCACTAAAGAGAACGGAGCCGGTCCTGTGTCCATAGAGAGAAACGGCAGCATGGCCCTGTCAGACGAATCGGACCCTGCCGAGAGCATGGAGTCTCTCGTCTGAAGCCCTCGCTCTTACATACACACACACGCACACACACATTCACACGTGCCAGGAGGCGCTTACCTTACTTTGTAAAACTTCAAGAACTAAGACAGACTTTTTTTCTGAGGCCTTTTTTGCCAGAACTCTTGGTTAAACGAATAACCCGATTACTTTTTTACACTGATAAAAAGTTTTTTGATATTTATTTTTTTTCCTCGCCATTTTATGTCTTAATGTTATCCTACTGAACATTTGCACCTCGGTTTTTTGAGTTCACAACGACGAACGAAACACTTCTGTCTAGTTTGCACTATAAAAATATCAGTGTTACTGCCTACTTCAGTCCTACGCTCTCTATTTTTTATTCTTTTTATTATTATTATTATTATTATTCTCTTCATCGCCACCAGATTTCTTTTGACATTCCATCATGAAGATCCACTCGACAGCTGGGAAATAATTGTGAAAAGATTTCAAGATTCAAGACTCCCACTCTCGTATCAAATCAAAGTTCTGACGAAGGAAAACGGATCATTAACATTCTGAGTTATCGGCGAGCAATATTGGATTTCTGCGCTCCATAAAGAATGAATTTTTTTTTTTTTTTTTTTTTAGCATTATGCATCTACAAAGCCTGTTAGACTCTTTAACTTTCCACAGGTGGTATTAAAACATCTACTGTGAACTTTATTCATGTTTTTTTTTTTTGAATGATTCATATTATGCTTTTAATATATATATGAATATATCGTATCTCATTATAACTTGTGGTTTTGTAAAAAAGGAAAGAAAAAAAAAAGTTAACCGTCATAAGCAACTGGTTCCTTGCAGGCTTGGTTTAATGGTTTTTGCCTCACGCTTCGCAATAGCAGTCCATGTCCTCTCTAGCACCCCCTGCTGTTTTTTTGTTTGTTTGTTTGTTTGTTTGTTTTTCTTCTCTGCAGGCTGCTGCTGCTAAATGATCTGACTTTATTTGAATGAGGAAATCCTCATCATCCTGGCTTTCCCTTTGCTTATTCAGTTATCCATTCAGTTTCTCCGCGCATCGGTCTGGTCTCGATGCCTTTTTGTAAAGTCCGATCTCATCGCAGCAGGTGTGATGTAAGAGTGTGTGTCATGTGTGGTGCTCAATCAATTTACACAACCTATACTTCTATCTATATATATATATATATATAAAATATATATAAAATATTCCAGGAGGAAATGCAGACTGTACACAGTCCACGTTGCTCACGTCCTGCCTCCGTGTCTCACAGTTTGCTTCTTATCACTTATTTCATGAACATCAAGAGCAGGAGTGTGTGTGGACAGTGTGTATCATGTCACACAGCAGCACAATGATGGCCTTGTTGACACACCAGTTACCCAACACTTGCACGAGGAACATTTGATTTGTCAAGTTTTACCAAAGACTTCAACTCAGCATCTCGTTTCCATAGTAACGAATTTGCTACGTTTGTTTCAGTGTCGAATAGTGCAGAATGGTGTGTTTGTGTGTGTATGAGAGAGAGAGAGAGAGAGAGAGAGAATTTCATGAGGCTGAGGTCTTGGTTCATTTAGCACTTTGCCAATTTTAAGAAAAATGATCACCAGAGATTTTTTTTTTTTTTTTTTTTTGGTGAAAACGTTTAATTATTTCTACTTTTGCGATGGCAAGCTCAAGACTTTGAATCCACATCATTAAAAAGCACTGAGATTGTTAATTTTGTGTCCTTTCCAAAGAAGAAAAAAAAAAAAAAGAACTAAAACGCGTTCATGACACCTTGACTTTACATTGCCGTTTTCTTCCCTCGCCCCTTGTTTCCCCTTGTACATCTTCTCGTTCAGCCCGAGTGTCGAGCCGTTGCTTATATGCTGCAATTTAAAGCGAAATTTGTATCTTTATCCTCCTTTTTCTTTGAATGTACATATTTTTTCTTCTCTGTCCATCACATTTTCTTCACATTATCCCCTGTGTATGTTTATAGAATTTTATTTTCATATCAAGCCGTCTCAGAATCTCAGTCTCTGGATGTTTTGTGCAACAACAAAAAAAAAAAAACAAGAAGTGTAAAAGAGAGAGAGAGAGAGAGAGAGAGTAACTCAGTGGTTGATTGACCGAGTGATCGATATCTCATGCCTCATATACCACAAGGCAGTGATTGTGATATTCTCTTATTGTTTTTGTCGACTCATTTTGTTTCATTTCTTTTTGTTTGTTTGTTTGTTTGTTTGTTTGTTTTTATTCTGAGGGTGTCTTAGGCAAGCTCCACTGATTATGTTTCCCTCTTTCACTTCTGTAACGCAGGTGGGTGTTGATCAACATCATATACCCTAGTTTTGTCATCTGGAATACCACAATGCGAAAGGAAAGAAAATGTGTTTTTCTTGTTTTGTTGAAAGCTATATCAAAGCATTCTATTATAGTGTTATTTAATATGTAAATTGTATTGCTATACATAAAATAAAATATGGGTTTTGATGTACTTTAAGCATATCTATACTGTCTGCATCGTACCGTATGTGATGTTTTATTACCTGATTTATTGACTGATTTATCCAAGTAATCTATTTTTATCTTTTTTTTTTTTTTTCAAAAAACCTGCTGATGTGGAAATGAAATTGTGAGAAATGAAAACATTTTTCTTGGTATTTCGTTCTAATCTGACGCTTGAAAACGAGACGCAAGGTTTCATCAAACCTTTTTATTTTCCTGGAATAACAGGTAAGTAAGGTAAGATGAGCTGCTTATTGTACACATTCACAATAAATCCACACCACTTAGAGTCATGATCAGTTGTACTAAACATTAAGCTGGACATGAATCTGAGTACGACTTTTTTGATTCTGGTAACCAGCTTCCAGCTGATCTGAGAGAAGAAACCTTGAGGGGAACCTGAACCTAAAAGGGAACCCGTCCTCTTCTACAGTATGTGACACTGAATAGTCCTGTGACGAGTCATTCCTCATTCATAATTGTCTACTTCAAAGTGCACAATTCTAAATGTGTGTCTGTATCCTGTATTCAAACTGAGTCAGTAAAAATTTTACCAAGCTTACCTGACCTAGACAGTACATTCATGGTTTCCAACCTAGGCTAAACAACCTGCTCGAGCCCACAGAGGGTGCACAAGGATCTGTCTGCTCTAGGTTTGTTCCAGGGGAAAGATTGGAAAGCTTCAACATACAAAGTGATCCTGGACCATGAACCGATTGTGGGAGGAACCAGATATGGGTGTGATTGTCAGGTGTTCACATACTTTTGTGTGGAGCATTTCTAAAAGACCCATACCTATTCATAAATATAAAATATTTTGGGTTTGAAAAATGGCTCTATAGAGGTTATATCTATTAATAAATAAATTAATGCATCGATTTTTGTTTTGAATTGATCATGACTTGGGAAGTAGTGGTTAAGATTTTAGTAAATGATTATAAGTGTCTGGTGCCACTTTGCGCCTCTTCTTTGCAGTATTTGTTACTGCTCGCTACTCGCACACACACAATTTGGGGGTGCCAATTAACCTAATCTGCATGTTCTTTGGACATACAAATTGTTTTAAGTAAACAAATACAGTAAACATCATCCTTTAAACATTTCGCCATTCTTTGAGGTACAATATAAGCCTTTAGATCTTCAAGTTAACCAAAATCACACACTTGTCCCTCAAATATAACGCCTTCACACTACAGCCTAAACAACATCCAGTACAGTGTGTACAGTAGCATTTTGGTTTGAGTTTGTCAGTTTTAGGAAGACCTTTATTATGGCGCCATCTTGTGGTAAGACCTTCATCTAGGTGACAAGATCCATCAATCCATCCATCTAGTAACCTGTGGAGGCCAGTGGTGATCAATCTATTTATTGCCATTTTACAGACCATGGTAGGACTTTCGATCAACATTCGCACACGCATTCACGCACTACGGCCAATTTGACTAATCTGCCTGTCTTTGGACTGTGGGAGGAAACCGGAGTACCTGGAGGAAACCCACCAAGCAAGGGGAGAACATGTATATTCTGAGCAAATATCTTTTAAACATTGGACCATTAATGAAGAAGTGGAAGGGGAGAAGTGTTCACACTGACATGTCTATTTCCGTCAACACTTGTAATGATGTGGTCGGTCAATAAAATGATAATAATAATAATAATAAAAGAACATGTGCAAAAAAGTTCCTGCCCTGCAATTGTACATACTGTATGTATAAATATGCATATTTTCTTTCATTGGACGACCACATTGTTACAGGCTCTCTGGAATATTTCTATGACTATGAGAAAAGTATTAACTATTGCTGAATTTAACTTCTAGTAATGACTAAGGAGTTCAATATTGTGTTGTATTCAAAGTTGAGTTACATGGTGATCATGTATGCTTTAACAAATTTACACAGGGAATTTGAAGGCTGTGTTTCTGACATAGTTTGTGCAGAAATTTATTCAAATTGTTATTCATTACTATGGTATCCATTTACTCATTATTTTATCCAGTCAAAATAGATTCATTTTCACATTGTCACGTGTGCATCCTCTGCCAGTGGTTGTGGTGTAGTGTACAGTACTGTACTGTATAGAGTACAGTAGTGCAGTACAAGACCAGGATGTCCAGAAGCAAGCGTAAAAGCAGCAAAGAAGTGGCAAGCAATAACGATGGGGACAAAAGTGAAAATGATTGAGAGAAAGGAGCGAGGTGAAAAGATGTCAGACATTGCTCGTTATTTCAACATGAATCATTCAACCATCTGCACATTTCTAAACAACAAGGACAAGATCATGGAACACGTGAAGTCTGCTGTGCCAAGGATGGCAACAATAATAACAAAGAAGCGTGGAAAAGTGATAGAGGAGATGGAGAGTCTTCTCAGCGTGTGGATGCAGAATCAGCATCAGCGTCGAGTCCCTGCACAATACTGTGCGTAGACCATTGTTCCAGTATCCTAGTACCTAGACAGTGTTTGTTGAACTTGCAAACAATTTGAACTTATGAAGTGGAACACGTTCATATGTCACTGTAATAATAATTAATAATAATAATAATAATAATAATTTTAGAAGAACAAGAGGGCCCTTCGCAAACTATGACATCACATTTTCCACACATTATGACATCATAGAGCTGATGCTATAGTGCTTGGTATTATATAAACACCCAACCTTAGATGGTTCTATAAAGAACATGACACAGGAAAACTTGATGGCACGCGCAGCCTTTCTCTCAGTCAGCGTCTAGCAACAACCGATATGACGTCATGATGTCACCGCACCAGTAAAATGGGAGGTATCCTAGCCCTAACTGTGTATAATTATTTGTATACTTCAAATCATTTATATCTGAAACTTGTACTTTCATATTGTATTTGATTTAATAAAAAATATATATATATAAATAAATAAATAAATAAATAAATAAACAAACGGGTATCCTATCCCGGTCTATCCTCTTTAGATGTCTATGGTTTCCAGAGCAACCTTATCTAGTGCACTAGATTACACCGGATTGGGACGGTGAGGCCGCGGATACCGGGGGCGGGCGTTAACGCTGCGTCGCATTGCGCCTGCGCGAAGTCGTGACCGCGCAGTTGTGTGAGACATTTGAAAGCGCGTGAAGTTTGTGCATCAGCCCGGCCGCCGCTAAGCAACAGCACTTATACTCCGAGAGCGCACGGTGAGTGCGGAAACGCCGCATAACGCTATATTTATCAGCTTCACGATTCATGCAAGGATCATTTCTCGAGTAGACAAATCGCTTAGGCTGCCCTGGAACTCGTTTGTGTTGAGATCGAAGTGAAGTGAAAGCCGTGCTACAAGTTAGCAGGCGGTGTGAGGGGTAAAGCTAACGGTAGCACTTTAGCTTCTGTGTGCTAGCTAGCCCGAGCTTCAATTTCAAAGCTTTAAATTGTTGAATGTTTGATAAACTAATATTAGTGTTAGACAAGATTTCAAGCGAATATTCCATATTCATATTCGCAGCTTGAGGGAAAGCTACATTACACGCATCTATTGTTAGCTAGTTTAGCTTAGCGGTAATCATGGCTGCTTTGCGGATGGATGAACTAGCATAAGTCACTTCATCTGTAGGGTTTGTTTTAAATACAGTCGATAACAAGCTGGCTTGCTTTAGCAGCAGGGTAGAGCTGTACATATTATCCAGGTGGTGGTGTGTGTGAGTGAGAGAGAGAGAGAGCTGAGGCCTTCCTTGCTTATGCACAAATCACACCTCGCTTGTTAAACATCTAAAAATAGTTTCCATGGGTTTCAATATGAAACCCAGCAGAATGTAATTTAATGAATCACTTGTTGATGGTAAGAATGTCCTTTTAAACATCACATATCATCATAATTCGTCACCTTCACATCCCATATTAAGCACTAGAAGTCAGTAATCAGATGCAGCAATAATAAGTCAGTTTTATGCCACTTCCCGAATACAAACTATTAATTAAACTCTCTGATTTCTGCAGCTACCATGGAGCTAAACGATGCCAATCTCCAAACTCTGACCGAGTACCTGCGGCAAACACTAAACCCAGATCCTCTTGTCAGGCGTCCAGGTATAATTTTTTTTGTTGTTGTTCCCTATGTGTAAATCTGAACATATCAGTATAATCTTATCAGTACCTAGCGTATGCTTCAGGGAGAACTGATCATGTTTCCCACAGCGGAGAAGTTCCTGGAATCGGTGGAAGGCAGTCAGAACTACCCCATCCTCTTACTGACGACGCTAGAGAAGTCTCAGGACGACGTGATCCGAGTCTGTGCAGCCGTCACCTTTAAGAACTACATCAAGAGGAACTGGCGCATTGTGAGTCTGGGATTTACTGAGAGAGCTGAAGAATATAACGAGCTGTGAGGAGGTTGTTTTAAACATGTTTGTTTTTGTTTGTTTTAGATTGAAGATGAACCAAACAAAATTTCTGAATCCGACCGGACAGCTATCAAGGCAAACATTGTGAATTTGATGCTGACCAGTCCAGAGCAGATACAGAAACAGGTATCGACATTGTTCTAAACATGTACCCTTCTGCATGTGAGGTTATCCATGTTGCTGGTGTTTTTTACTTGAAACCAAAAAAGAAAAAAGGTATCTCATAAGGGCACATTTTCCCCAAAATCTTATGTCTGATGTTTTTTGAGTTGTTTTTTTATTATTATTATTTTTGTTGAATCTGTGGTCGAGCATCATGCGGACACTATGCTTCAACCCCGATAAGAAATACAGTCTAAATATTATATTTAGACTGTATATAGATTAATTTGACCTTCCCTTTTTTGTGTGCGCCCTCTGCGATGGGTTGGGACCCTATACAGTGTAAACCCTGTGCCCAGAGTCTCCTGTGTACAGGATAAGCGTTATAAAAGATGAGTGAAAAGCCACTACTGCTTCACTATTTAAACAGTTTACTAACTGGGTTTCTTCACTAAAACTTCACAACTTCTCCAACTTAACAATCTGGGACAAGCGAAGAAAATAATTTCCCTGCACTGTAATCATGTTCATGTATAAGTGAGTGAATCTCGTACCCGAATCCTTGATTGCCATCTGGTTATCAAGGATCCATGTTTGCATTCTCATTGCATGAAAAGAGATTATTTGTGTCTGACCAGCATCTTCATCTTTGCTTCATGATGCATGGGCTTGCATTTTTTGCGCTAGCATTAGACTATTAGTTATGTAACAGCTTTTGTGCCACACTGTACTGTGCTAAGCTTAGTCACTGCTTTCACATCCTTCAATAAAGGGATTCGCAGCTTTTTATGTAGACGTGAACCCCTCGCTCATTCTGACTCATCTTTCAAGAAACCATAGTCTATAGATATTAGACTATAAGGTTCATTCAGCACATTGTGTTCTATACTATGTTTTCAGAAATCAAGTATCTGAAATAATTCATTTTGTTCTATAAGATTAGATCAGATTACTGTCTGTTTTTAGAGTTGATTTAATGTTAACAGCTGCATTTTTATATACTCAATTGATATTTTTCACGTTGCTTGCTGATGTACGTATTTAATTTTACTCATCAATGTTAAATCAGTGTTGAAATTCCCTTCACAATGTGGGACATGGTGCAAATAGCATTTCCAATTATATTGAAAAGCGAGTGATCTAGATCACTACAGAATGAGCAAGCTATGCTGTTAGTGAGAGTTGCAAATGTATATGACTAAGCATACAGGTTTTATTTTTAGAAACAGTAATACTTATTTTTTTGCGAAGCGGAGGGTTTATTGTGCCTAAAATGTATTTAAAGTGTATATGTATATATTTTTCAAATTTATCAAAAATACTGCTCATTGAAAAATATTATAACACACAAGCAATCCCAGTGGCCTGCTGTAGTTACACCACAGGCCACAAGGGGTCATGGTTGAGAAACATTCATTGATCTTCTATACCCCTTATCCTGTGTACAGGGGCTTTGGGCACATGGCAGAGTACAGTGTGTCAATCCATTACGCGCACACTGTGAGCAATTTTGAAATGCCAGTTAACCTAACCTAGGTGTCCCGGGATGTTGGGAGGAAACCCACCAAGCCTGGGGAGAACATTCAAACTCCATGCACACAGACCTGAGGTGGGAATCGAACCCTCAACCATAGATGTGAGGGTCCACAGTGCTGCAGGTTGAGGAATACTGCATTATAGTTCCTGACTCTGCATCAGTTTAAGCTTAATAATGTTTATTAAAAACAAGTTTCTTCTAACAGCCAGATCTTCAGTTTACATGTGGAGTGCAGCAGATGTTAGGATTGGGGAAAGAAAAAAAAAAACTGCTACATAATCGTGATGCTTCATACTTCTGAGGAATAAAAATAGGCCATTTTAAATTTAACATTTGCTAAAGAAAAATGGGTATGTAATCTGCATGTCTCAAGCTGGTCTCACACTGTACTTTTTATTGTACCAATGTACTATTGCTTTTTATAAAAGTGCATAGAAAAGATAAAACATTCATCTTAAGACTTCAGCATTTGTTCCTCCACAAATAGTCTGTTCTTTAAAGTCGCCAGTATTTAAAACCGAATTTTAATTTGGTTTTAAATACCAAATTAAAATTCTGTGTATACCACAATTCAATGATATACACTGAATTATATATCAGTGGTGAATTGGATACTTGCAGTTTTATTTGTATCCTTTTTTTTTTTTTTTTTTTCCTAAAATAACCATGTACAAAAGGCATTCCTGAGCCGAGTGGTGTATGAGATGGAGCTGCTCGTTAATAAAATTTCCCTTACAGCTCTGTTGGAGACATGAACAAGATATATGAGCTACTTTGTGGCTAAAAGGAAAATTACGTGGCTTATTTTTATTTTTTTAATGCAGCAGCTCAATGGCATTGAAATCTGATTATTAATCGGATATTTTTTGCATGTGTTAATTTCTCTCAGCTGAGCGATGCCATCAGCATCATTGGGCGAGAAGATTTCCCTCAGAAGTGGCCTGATCTCCTGACCGAGATGGTGACGCGGTTCCAGAGTGGAGATTTCCACATTATAAACGGCGTGCTCCGCACCGCTCACTCACTTTTTAAGCGGCAAGTCGTGGTTTATTCACTTTTCTTGAGTATAAAGAATCTAAACCGTAATAATCTCCTTTTTTTTGCGCATCGTTGCTAACGGTGTATAAAAGCGTCTGTTTTTCTCAATCAGGTATCGACATGAGTTCAAGTCTAATGAGCTGTGGCAAGAGATCAAATTGGTGTTGGACACTTTTGCCCAGCCTCTTACCGAGCTCTTTAAGGTGAATTAATTCACAGGTCTTTGTGTTCTTTTAGAAAAGAAATGTTCACAGCACTCACTTTTTTTTCCCCCTTCCCTCACAGGCTACAATCGACCTGTGTCAGACTCATGCTACTGATGTCAACGCTCTGAAGGTCCTCTTCTCCTCCCTCACACTCATATCAAAGCTGTTTTACAGTCTTAACTTCCAGGTATGGTGTCTTCATATCTTGCTTTTTAAATCTTGTTCATACAGGACTGTGATTAAAGTGATAAAGGATCAAGTTGTACTCGTTACATGTCGTATTGCACTGGCCTGGTTAACGTGTCATCTCGCTCTACACTTTGTCCAGGATCTTCCAGAGTTCTTTGAAGACAACATGGAGACTTGGATGACAAATTTTCACAATTTATTAACCTTGGATAACAAGCTCTTACAGACTGATGTGAGTATTGTATTGTTTCTTGTTTAGATAAGAGCAGCAACATAATGATGATTTATTAGGCGTAAGAAAACAAAACATGGACAAAAATCCTTTTATTAGCTTTACCACCTATAGCAGAACGTTTGGTGAGAGAAGGGACACTATACATTGAATTTTACTTCAGAGATATTGAAATCAGATGAACAGGTTAATTTAAGATTTAATGCAGTTCCATCCTAAGTGATAAATCGCCAATCAGAATTATGTCATTTACAACATTGTCACGTTTGTCAGACGAAGTGGGAAGCTAACCCGGGCGAGCGCCGTAGGATTTTTTTTTCTCAAACAGAAAACTGTAGTTGGATCTAAAATGCTGACACACAACTATGCCGCTTTGTTGATTTAATCTAAAGCTGATACTTGCGTTTACAGTAAAACTTTTTTCTTAGATAAGAAACTTTATGATGCTGTGTGCAGATGTGCTGATGTGACTTCACTCCAAAAACAAACAAAAAAAAAACATACTCCAAGTTGACAGTGACCTGTTTGCGCTGTCTGCAAAAACAGTAAACGTGCCATAACAAGTATCAATAGTGTGAAAAATTGTTTAAAAGAACAATTGTTAGCATTGTTCGCTATAGAAAAATTTTCTACCTAGGTGATTTTTTTTTTTTTCATATTTTTTGCCTTTATTTCCATTCCTTTCTGCCTTTATCCGTTCCTGTACCAAAAATACACTAACCATGACCTACCGTTGCATGCTTGCATGCTAATACACGCCTACTACCCTATTGCCATATTTTTAAAAATGTAAAAATGACATCATTCAGACTGCTCGAACAGTGTAATTTGTTTAAGTACAATTCTTTTGATCCTTAGGTGGTCTGTCAAAGCTTTTAAAGGTTTTGGTGGGAAAATGAGTTTATTGTGGCTTGTTTTTGTTTGCAGGATGAGGAGGAAGCTGGTCTCTTGGAACTGCTGAAATCTCAGATCTGTGATAATGCAGCTCTTTATGCTCAGAAGTATGACGAGGAGTTTCAGCCCTATCTGCCTCGCTTTGTCACGGCAATCTGGAACCTCCTGGTCACTACGGGGCAAGAGGTCAAATATGATTTGGTAAGTTACGAGCTTCAGATTGCGCAGGCAAATAGTGAGCAAAGCATCATCTGAACTGCAGTGAACGCACACACTCTATGTGAAACGTTCTCATGGGGTTTGTTGTTGGCTGTCACAGCTGGTGAGCAACGCCATCCAGTTCCTGGCGTCAGTGTGCGAGAGGCCACACTACAAGAATCTGTTTGAAGATCAGAACACGCTCACCAGCATCTGCGAAAAGGTCATCGTTCCCAACATGGAATTCAGAAGTACGTGCAGCAATTTTTAAATAAATTTCTTGCCCTTGCAGTTTGTTTGCCTTTTGCAGATTTTTTTTGCTGTTGTTGCCTGTGTTTTTAATCAGTTTGTTTGTATCGGGTGTGATCAGGTGCAGATGAAGAAGCATTTGAGGACAATTCAGAAGAGTATATCATTAGAGACCTTGAAGGCTCGGGTATGAATTTGA
Source organism: Clarias macrocephalus (assembly GCA_011419295.1). Lineage (NCBI taxonomy): Eukaryota > Metazoa > Chordata > Actinopteri > Siluriformes > Clariidae > Clarias > Clarias macrocephalus. The sequence continues at coordinate 29,391 of JAAGKR010003630.1, forward strand.
TTTAAAGTTACTAATTTCTTCTATGGAGATGAATGTTAAACTTGTGAATGCCATTTGTAAAAATGTTTTATTTACGTATTTGAGTGCTTTACTTTGGAACACCATAAAAATCAGAAAATTAGCACATGTCCCCGTCTAACGAACATTCGAGTTACGAAATTTCCGCAGATACGAAGGGACCCCGTTTCTACTTCCGGTTTTCAGTATAAATTCCGGTATATTGTATGTGTGGGGGGCGCGGGAGAAATGAGTCGGCTTCACCAGTTTTAATGAATCATGATGGACGATGGCAAATAATACAAATTGTGTAAAATCCTCAACAAAACAGTATTCACAGGCTAATACAGTGGAAAACAGCTCTGAGACAAAATACTGCCCGAGATTCCTCTCGCGATTTTAAGGCACCGAAACATTACATTATGTGAGATTCATTTCCTTAGGCTAGATTTAGTCTAGTGGATTGGTATGCTCTATATTGTATATTTGTATCAAAGGCATTTAAGACTCACTTTGTCAGTCTTAAGAACAAATCAGACTTACGAACCTGCTCCCGGAACGGAACTCGTTCATAAGTCTGGGACTAATTGTAACCATTTTTTTCTTTCTTCTTCCTTCCTTTTTTCCCCCCGTTTTGTTTTCTCCTTAGACATTGACACGAGGCGACGGGCTGCCTGTGACCTGGTACGAGGACTTTGTAAATTTTTTGAGGGTCCTGTGACAGGCATTTTTTCAGGCTACGTAAACTCGATGCTGACTGAATACGCCAAGAACCCAGCAGTGAACTGGAAACACAAGGATGCTGCGATCTACCTAGTAACCTCACTAGCCTCCAAAGCCCAGACACAGAAGGTTAGAACTTGGTGTATCCCCTTTTTAATTCTTGCAATAATCACTATAGAGCTGTGCTTGCTTTTTTTGTGTCACATTACATTGACCTAAGGGGGGGGGAGCCTCAGTATGTCTGATTTAAGTACTTTCTTTTTTTGCGCAGCATGGGATCACACAAGCCAACGAGCTGGTGAACCTGACTGAGTTCTTTGTGAACCACATCCTACCTGACCTGAGGTCTCCCAATGGTGAACAAGATTGACTTATTAATCTGGATTGTGTGTAGCTACAGTGCTGCAGCTAAAATAACACTGGTTTGTTGTGTTCCCTTTACAGTGAACGAGTTTCCTGTCTTAAAAGCAGATGCCATTAAATATGTTATGACTTTCAGAAGTCAGGTAAGCTCATCTCCAGTTTAAAGAAAGGAATGTGTGGTGTCATTCTTTTGTCCCATGCAGTGAAAACTAGAATTAATGTTATATTGAGCGTAAAGGGGCTGTTGATCTGTTCAGTGCTGTGTGGTTTAACTGAATGCTGAGGAACATCACGTCTGCTCTAAATGTACCTATTACAAATCCTCTCACATTGAGTGTTAAATAAAGCTTATTTATTTCTTCTTTGACGTGCCTTAGCTTCCCAAGGAGCAGCTGTTAGAGACCCTTCCTCTGCTGATTACGCACCTGCGGGCCGAGAGCACTGTGCAGCACACCTATGCAGCTCATGCTTTAGAGCGACTCTTCACCATGAGAGGAACCAACAACTTAACACTGTGAGAGCCGCTATGTTCACACATCTAGAGAACCCGTTCTGAGATGAGTGACGAATCGATTCAGTTATGAATCGTGATTCTTGTGTGCAGACTCGTGTATTGGCGCTAGAGGTGCAACGATGAATCAACGTTATCGACTAAACACGATAATTCATCAGTACGGCGACAACTAAATTTAATTGTCGATTCGTTCATGACATCATCGCTCTGACATGTAGACTTGTAGTTTACTTAATTTGATGTGTTTTACAGTTAATGCCTTCCAAAGGTTTGTCCAGCAAGAATCAAGTACTTTGTGTGACCATCCGTTCAGTATGTGTGTTTAGGGTGTGGCTGCATTACACAAATATTTGCTTTTCTTTGACTGTTTGTCAATCATAACTTTGTTCTAATAATACATTAGTGTGAATCTTTTTTTGTTATATTAGATGTAAGTAATCGGACGTTTTTAGTGAATTTGTGAGAATTTAAACTTTTCGTTTGTTTAGGAAATAATCAGAGCTGGAAGATCACTATAATTCATTAGGAGTTCCATAGTAATGTACGTGTACATGTTTGTTTGTGTTTTTCTGTAGCTTCTCAGCTCCTGAGATTGCACCTTTCACAGAACAGCTCCTCAACAACTTGTTCAACGCTCTGGCAATACCTGGCTCGTCGGAGAATGAATACATAATGAAAGGTGAGATCTGTTCCGATACCACATGCCAACACGTTTGTATGCGAACTTTAAATTCGCGTCTAATACTTGTGCACTTGTATATAAATAATTGACTTCAATTCTCATTACAGCCATCATGCGTAGTTTCTCGCTTCTCCAGGAAGCCATCGTGCCGTATATACCTACACTGATCGGGCAACTCACCCAGAAGCTCCTTCTAGTTAGCAAGGTAAAAAAAAAAAAAAAAAAGATTAAATCACATGCTTTCAATAGAGACTCCGAAATGACAAGCCTTGAAAGTGTCCAGTCTGGCAGCCCCTGTCTCCAGTTGTGGCAGTGGACACACAGACAGGACACTAGATCAATAGCCAACCAGTAAAGGGGACATTTCCCAAGTAGGACTTGGTCCTAAAGGCAGGACGGGATATTTATATAACAGGTTTTGGTATTTTCCAGAATGGCTAATATCGTGTCTTTTTCACTGTGTTTTCTGGGTGAAGTGTGGATGTATTGGTGTTCAATTTTAAGGAGCTAACATTTCAGTAACTGCTCAAGTCTAACAGCAACTTGTGTCCTAATCGCACGGGGTTAGTATTACCTGGGGGCCTCGTGTGATGTGTAATAATTGAGGAGGTTGTCTCTGATCTTAATCCCGTGTGAATCGACGATGCCTGTAATTTGTAACGTTTTTTTTTTTTTTCTTTCTTTCTTCCATTTCTAAATCACACGAGGTCCCCAGGTAATGCTAATCCCGTGTGAATTGGACAATATTTTTAATATGAACTTAGGATCTATGAAGACAATGATTTTTCTTTAAGTCTATGTAACTTAATTTAAAAGTACATTTTCTGTTCCCCTTGACAGCAGTCTCTTGTAATTGATTTTGCTCAGAGTAAGAAGTATCGAATTCCTCTATGTGGTTTTCTTAATGTATAAGAAGTGTAGCAGTGATGATGTACTTACATGTTGTTTACGAATACTAACCAGTCTCTGAAACATTAATGTCTTGAATAAGTTGAGTGTTAAAGAAACCACTTCATGTGTTTGTCTATCCAGAATCCCAGCAAACCCCATTTCAACCACTACCTGTTTGAGTCACTGTGCTTGTCCATCCGGATCACCTGTAAGGCCAACCCTGTGACTGTGGGCAGCTTCGAGGAGGCACTCTTCCCCGTGTTCACAGAGATTCTTCAGAACGACGTGCAGGGTGTGTATTCCTTACCTCACGAGCCAGTATGGGATAGGGATAGCTCAGTGGGTAAGGCATTGCACTACAGTTCGGAAGGTCTCAGGTTCAAACCCCACAACCACCCTTAGGCCCTTAATCCTAAAACTGATGATACTAAAAAAAATCATAATAATAAAAAAGATATAAAAAATAAGGATAAGGGTGTCTGCCAAATGGCTTGATGTAATGCAAGTGTCCAGTCTGACAGCCCCTGTTTCCAGTTGTGGCAGTGGACACACAGACAGGACGCAGATCAACAGCCGTTCAGTAAAGGGGACGTTTCCCAAGCAGGACTTGATCCTAAAGGCAGGACGGGATATTCATTTAAAAGCTTTTAATATATGCAAGAAAGACTAATATTGTATCACTACTGTTTCTGGGTTTAAAAGGATGCACCAGTAGGATTATTTTGTCATTAATTCAATAGGACCCAACAGACTTTGGGCTCAATTGTTCTCGGGGGGGAGGAGATCCCAGTTAAAACACTCTAATGACCTCTTCACAACTGATTAATTGAGGTGTCATAAGTATCGGGGGGTTTGTAGAAACTATGTGAGATGTGTTTACTCTGAGCTATGACATGTCAAAATATTTTTGAGTAGCTGCTCTTTTTCTGTAGTTTAGCCATTGTTTCCCAATCACTCACTTAAATAAAGAGTTACTTAAAGTTTGTTTATGTATGTAAAAGGTGTCTGTGACCTGAAACAAAAACATTGATGATTAACTACTTCTTGTGAAGTTTTTTTTTAGTAAATGTCTCTCTCTCTCTCTCTCTCTCTCTCTCTCTCTCTCTCTCTCTCCCCCAATGCAGAGTTTGTGCCGTACGTGTTCCAGGTCATGTCTTTACTCCTAGAGATCCACACTAGTGCTATCCCTTCCTCCTACATGGCCCTGTTCCCCCACCTGCTGCAGCCTGTTCTGTGGGAGCGCACGGGTAACATCCCGCCTCTGGTGCGCCTCCTGCAGGCCTACCTGGAGAAAGGAGGAGGAAACATCGCCAGCTCGGCCGCAGATAAGATCGTGAGTGCGAGTTTGCGAACTCTTGATGTTTATAGCTTTGACATGGTGATGAAATAATATGGAAAATATTGGGTTGTAGTTGAATTTATGATCTCGGGTTTATTGCCTGAAATATTAAATTTGTTCATGCAGTGCAGCATTTTAGAAACTGACTCATTACAGCAATATTTATTGCACAGCTTTGGGCTTATATATTATGAATAATGCCAGAAATGGAGCTTAAATAGGAACATTTTGTTCACAAGCAATTTAAGCGATCTGATTTTTAAATGCCGTATATAAGCTTAGTGTTGGCAAGAAAATTGATTATTTGATATTAATTATGAAGTGGAGATTATAAAAGAGACTGGGGCGAAGTAAATAATGCACTCTGGATTGACAGAAAAGAGCGATAAGATGAAGATGAGATGGTGTACCATTATTCGTCCCACTGTGAGGGAATTTCATCACAGCAGCAAAGAAAAATTAGCAAATAGAAAGTAGGGACAGTACAGTGTATAAATAGAAAGAAAAACGATATGATAGTTACACTTTCAAATAAATTGCCCCAGATTAATGTTGCAAAGTTTAAAATGCGAAGAGGGAGAAATACCTTGCCTTTTCAGCATTACTGGCAACTTTCACACCCTCACAGTGCATTTGTAGCATGTATTATGTAACGTATCGAGATTTCACACACTAATGTGTCAGATTATTGTGCTCCTGATCTTCTGCACGCTTTGCTTTGCTTCTCCAGCCTGGTCTCCTTGGCGTGTTCCAGAAGCTCATCGCCTCCAAGGCCAACGACCACCAGGGCTTCTACCTGCTTAACAGTATAGTGGAGCACATGCCCCAGTGAGTGCTCATCACCAACCCTGACAAGGTTATCTTCTGTTTAGGAATTTATTTCGTCCTAATTGTGTTCTTTCATCTATCTCCAGAGAATCAATCAGTCAGTACAGGAAGCAGATTTTCATCCTGCTCTTCCAAAGATTGCAGAGCTCCAAGACTACCAAGTTCATCAAGAGTAAGTGTAGCGAGAACAACATTGATAGCGAAACTGACATGATTATCACAGACTCTCGCAGATTTTTTTGCTTTTTTTTATTTTATTTATGATTAGTATTATTTTTTACGGCCACGATTCTAACACAGTTGTGTGTTTTCTCTTCACAGGTTTCCTCGTCTTTATTAACCTCTACAGTGTGAAGTATGGGGCGATTGCGTTACAGGAGATATTTGATGACATCCAGCCAAAGTGAGTAGTAACGTCTACTGAAATTTATCCAAACTACCGTATCTACTACATGTTTTACAGGAAGTGAAAAATGATTATGAAAGCAATTTAAGTAGATTCCACTTTGTTTGCTGATTAACTTTAAGCTGTTTGGTTGATTAACAGGATGTTTGGCATGGTGTTGGAGAAGATCGTGATCCCAGAAGTGCAGAAAGTATCGGGGCAGGTGGAGAAGAAGATCTGCGCAGTAGGCATCACCAAAATCCTCACAGAGTGCCCGGCCATGATGGACACGGAGTACACCAAGCTCTGGTATGATCTCATATCCTGAACGTTCACAAATGATAGGAAATACATAAGTATACTGTACATACCGGTTTTATTGGTTGCTGACTTTTTTCTTTCTTTTTTTTGTGGACAATCTGTGGACAAAGTCGCTGTTCAGAGATGCGGCCCCTTTTTTTTTTTTTTTTTTGGCATGCGTTTTAACACTAAATGATATTGCTCTTAATAGTTTATTAAATTTGTTACATAAATATTAATGTAAATTCAGCTAGTTTTTCATATAAAATATAATACTGTTATTTTTTAGTACTGTAGAGAGAACGCAATGCAAAACGCGGCTTGTGATGGTGAATTATTACTGTATTTACGCTACAGTACTTGTACCAAAGAAAACGGTAGCGCATACCAAAATAAACGCGCTTGCATGAATTTCAGTACATATAGGGGTAGCATCGATATTTTACATTCTAAAACTGCAGGGAGCGAGAGACAGCAGTACTGTACTGTACCTGTAATGTACTGTACGGTAATTTATTAAGCTGAGTTTGAAATGAAAATGTGTTTTGGAAGCATATTTGGGGGCATATTTAGTTTATAGTTTAAACTATAAAAACTGGCTCCCCCCCCCCCCTTTTTTTTGAGACCACATACAAAATTTGTTCTGAGAACATACCCCCCCCACCAATTTCAGAGGTCGACTGTATTATAAGCCTTCACTGTGACATTGCTACAGGAGATGCTTCAGAGTTCTGCACTTTCTTGTCTTCCTGCAGGCCTCTTGTGCTCCAGGCCCTGATCGGTTTGTTCGAGTTGCCGGAGGATGACAGCATCCCTGACGATGAGCACTTCATTGACATCGAGGACACACCGGGTTACCAAACTGCCTTCTCCCAGCTGGCCTTTGCTGGCAAGAAGGAGCACGATCCTATTGGAGATGCTGTCAGTAACCCTAAAATCCTACTGGCCCAGTCCTTACACAAGCTCTCTACAGCCTGCCCTGGGAGGGTGAGGACACAGTACACGTCACACGTCTCATTATTGTTCCTGTTGATGTAGCAGTCAGTCGTCCAGATCTGATACACGTTAAAGCCGTTAAAAAAAATAAATAAATAAAAAATTAAAATAAAGTCATGATTTAGATTTCTTTATTCATCCACAAAAAGTTTGTCACTCATATTTCTCAGACAATAGTGGCAGATTGATGAATAAATTTAACTTGCATATGAACTAAATCTGAAATGAGAGGATAATCAGGCAACCATGTTATAATAATACATTGTATTATATAGAGTTTTGTTTTTTTCCTTTGGTCAGGTTACCTCCATGCTGAGTACAAGTCTAAGTGCCGAAGCGCTGCAGTTTCTGCAGAGTTACCTCCAGGCGGCTTCAGTCCAGCTCGTCTAAGGCGGATGCTATCGTCACTTCGTCTCCGGTGTCTGTGTGCATTCAGACTGATGTAACTAAACACCAAACAACCGATGACCCGTCGCTGTAACATCTTTTCCCCTCGAGCATCACAGCTGCGTTTTTAAAATGGACGGTGACCAAGCAGAACATGGCAAAGATACCCGAGTGAAGAAGACGCGCTGCTTTGTCCACACACTCGACACCACCCCGTTACAGACTTGTGATCTAGCAATTCGATCGGACTCTTTGCATCTGTTAACAGTCCACAGACATCAAAACATACAGGCTCTCAACAGTGTTCAAAAGTGACATCTTGGACAACATAAATGGGATTACATTTGATGTCTTTAACATTCAGTGGGATTTGTTTCTCCATATAGATCCAGGAGTGGTTTTTACTGGTTAAATAAGGGCTCTCATTGTGGCACTTAAAAAAAAGAAACATAGCTCTTTTTCTTTGTTGCATGTCAGTGTTGTCTTTTGTCTGGTCTTAGTTTTAAGGCTTTGTCTAATTGTTAATAATAAAAAAAAGCACTTGTATAATTCTCGTGACTTTTATCCCTTTCTAAGTATTGTTTAATATTACAAAATACCATTATACTGCAATATTATCCCATCATGCATTTACACAACTTCATTAAGAATGTTTAAGTACTGCTTCTGTTCTCTGATTGGTCAGATGTGCACTGTTTACAACTGCAGATTCTGCATGTCACAAGTTATAAAGTTGAGCTACCAGATGAAATCGAGGCGAAGCCTCAGGGTTTGGGGTGTCAGCTGTGGTTCTTGCTGCCATCGTATTATTGAGTAAAGACTGAGGTTTTTGTTGGGGGGGGGGAGCTGGATATTTTTTATAGATTGTAAATGTTCTGGTAAAATTCAATTACAATTTATTCTGATATTTTGTTGAAAAATTTAAATCGGGGCCACCTATTGTTTCAGAGGGCGTTTAATTTGTGTGAAGGCTAGATATAAGGCCAGACTTTTCACTAAGCCTCTTTTCTGAAACTTTTATGAAGTACTGTTTGTTTTGGGGTTAATTCATGCAATGCTCAATACCTTGTTCTTTTTCATTTTATTTAGTCATCATACATAGTGGAGAAATCTGGTGATCTGTACATTTAAAAAATTCTGTGTAGTCCCAATCAAAACTAAACTTTATATTCTAAAGTGAAAACCAGCAGCTTTTGAAAGTAATTACTCAATTATACCACATGGGGGCAGCAGGAATCATAGTGGGGCAGGGCTGCTGTTAAAGCCACTCCAATCACTTGACCATGAAAAGCACTGGGTGTCGTCGTATTTATACCAAACCACCTGACACGATGACAACGTAGTAATCTCGTGATCTGATCGGACATACTGATAACGCAGTTCGATCTCAATCGTCCCTTGAGCATGTGATCATGTGCGTAAAAGAATTCTAGTGACACCACAATAACAGCATTAAGAAACCAGCCAAGAAGATGATATGAACTGCACATTTTGACCACGATTCACCCGCTGCCTGCTTCAGTGTTTTTAGGACACTGTCGGAACTCTGTGGTCCTTTGTCTGGAAATCCAGAAGAACTATTGAATTTACTTTGTAATATTGCAATACAATTAGAAAAGAAACACGGTTATCAGATCAGACATGACGTTAATGCCACAGTAGGAAAGTCAGGTACAGTATGTTTGCTAGACATCATAAGAATATATATTTTTTTACCTTATATGGTCAAATAAATATTAGAACATGTCAAAGTAATCAGATTCCTAGAGGTGTGATTTAATGAGAAACCTACCTGAAGATTATATTATATTATATTATATAAATATATTGTGCCTTTATAAGAGCTACCCTGGACTATAAAGTATAAAGTCCAAGCATCCTGAATTTGTTGTGGACTTTGTGAAACTGGGAAGATAGCAGTGGAAATTCACAAGTCAACAAATTAGGCAGAAGCAGTAAAAAGGATCCCCGAAGCTGAAAAAAAAAAAAGAGAGGACTTCATTAAACTAACAATTCTAAAACAATTACCATCACTAGAGGTGAGGTCAAAGAATGGGAAAAATAAAGTAATGACAATCGAAAACACATTGCAATTGCTCAGAGCAAATTATTAAGAGAAACTTAAAATTACACCATAAACTACAGAATAATAATAAAATTGCAAACTGAATAGACATTATTATTTATTTATTTATTTGCAGTGAAGGATGTGTCCTGGGAGCAAATAAATAAAAGGCTTGAGGCAGAAGAAAAGCCAGGTGGTCCTGTTGTTAAAATAAACTGAAGATTTTACAATGGAATGTGAGAAGTTTAATAGTGAATGTTCGGGAGTTTAAAGAGTTTATTACAAATTTAAAAAGAAAACCAGATGCTACAGGTGTCCAGGAAACACTGTGATGGTATCCACGGAGACAGACAGAAGGGAAGCGGTGGAGGGTGCAGTAGTGAGTAGTGGTTTTAGGACAAGGAATGAAATCCTAAAATAGTTTTTAGGAAAGAAACTGAGCCTGAGCATATAGAAGTTGAAATCTGGACAAAAGAAGGAAATATTAAGATTATTAACTTCTATAATCCCTGTAAGAAGATCTCTTGGGTTACTAGATGAAATCGTTGCATATACAGTATGTGAGGGGAAGTGATGTGCTGTGGAGATTTGAATGCACACAGTATGCCATGGGGTCACTGCAGCGGTGGGAAGGGAGAAGTGATTGAGGAATTAATATAAAACAAAATCAAAGTTTGCCTCTATGATGAGACTGAGACCAGAATCAATGGCCAAAAGGGTAAAGAATCTACTCCTGATTTTACACTAGTATCCAGTAGTATTTGTTACACTAGTATCCAGTAGTACAACGTGCCTGTATGAACTGTAAAGTAGGAAGTGAACACTATCCTGTACTAATAAAATAGGATTATATTTAGAAGATTGTGGTTAAAGGGGGGATGTCAGAAATGATAATAGCTGTAGGGATTGAGAGAAACGTCAGCAAATTACTGACTCAAACAAAACAGAAAATGAATATTAATCAAGACATTAATGAAGTAAATACTCTTATTTGTGGAGCAATTCTAGAGGCCGCAACCCAGTCTATTCAAAAGAGAAAAAAAAGAGAATAAAGAACATTATTGGAGAGTTTTGGAGAACTTTTTGTAAGTGACGCATACATTAGTTAGAAATGGAGAATGATTAACAGGATGAACAGCGTCTGGGGGGATTTTGCTATCCAGTTAACTGACAATAACAACAACAGCAGTGATAGATGAGGCAAGAATTATGACTAAAAACCTTTGCAAAGCTCAAATAATAGTAATGAAAGTGGAAAGAGAGGAAGGGAAGTTACAATGACAGAAAATGAAGAACTGCACCATTGCAGTAAAGACATTGATGGTCCGCTAAATATTTCATTGACAAAAACAGAACTGAATCAGGCGCTAAGGAAAAAACAAGACGTCATCACCAGGCAAGGACCAGATTTGTTATACTGTGATGAGCCATCGGCGTGATTTATCCAAGGACACTTTAATGCAGCTTTACAATAAAGTTTTGGAGAAGGCAAAGTTGGAAGGAAGCAGGTATTGCTCCGATACGCAACCCAGGAAAAGATTGTACAAAGGCAGAAAATTATAGACTGATTATGTTTGTTTATTCTTTATAAATAAATAACAACGATATGGTAGTAAGCATTAACAGAACAGAAACCAAGTGCATAATAAATCACAGACTTAAAGAAAAGCGGCAGAAGCTGTAGGGGGAAGAAAGAAAAGGATGAGGGTTTTATCAAACCCAGAGGAAAATAGGGAAGATGGAGGAAAGCAGAGGAGAGATGAGAGAGTAATATTAAGACTCATTAAAACTATGATTGAGTTAGTTATCTGTATCTGTTTCAATTTTAGATGGACAGATATAATTAGGAGAACATAAGAAGTTTATTTATTTATTTATTTATTTATTTAAAACACCTCTTCTCGCACTTCCAGGGTCCGGGTTCGATTCCCGCCTCGGTGTCTGTGTGCATGAAGTTTGCATGTTCTCCCCGTGCTTAGTGGGTTTACCTTCAAGTACTCCAGTTTCCTCCCACAGTCCACATGCAGATTAGGCACTGGCGTTCCCAAATTGCCCGTAGTGTCTGAATGACAGTCAACGTCAGGTACACAACCCAATCCCTTATGTAACTGCCACAGAAGGATAGACCTCCAGAGTGGGGAGCATCCGCCGACTGATGTGCTGGATGGCCTCACGGTGGCTTAGTGATCAGGGTCAGGGTTCGATTTGCACCTCAGGGTTTGTGTGCATGAAGTTTGCATGTTCTCCCTGTGCTTAGTGGGTTTCCTCCGGGTACTCTGGTTTCCTCCCACAGTCCAAAGACATGCAGATTAGACTTAATGGTGTTCGCAAAATTTCCCACGAAATGTGTGAGACTGGTGATCAGAAGTCTTGCCACGGTCGTAAAATGGGAATAAAGACAATGGTAATCATCATTGGTCTCCATGGTCCCTAGTTGGACTACAGAGGTCACTAGATGGATGGATGTGGATGGAATGAATACCAAAACTGTAGGTAAGAAAATCCACAGCTAAAGAAAGTATCAGTATACACTTCCGATATTATGATGAGTTTCGTTTTCAAGGCGCGTGAAATTCGCCGTCTTTTCCTTTTCAGGGATTAAAAACGGTAACAATGGCATTTTTGGCCTTTACCGCGCTCCGTAGGGTCCCAGTGGCACGGGGGTGGGGCTAAGAAAACGCATCCCGATGGGGGAACCAACTTCGGAACAACACCGTCTTGTAAGCCTCATAACAGCCTCATTTTTGCAACACGACCATAGATCTCAGCTTCCGGAAATTAGGCTGTGTTTTTAGTGCTGAGTTTGGAGGAAATAAACACACCCCAGGTAAATCAGTCCTTAATATTCTCAGAGTGAATCCGGTCTGGAAAGAGCTTAACTTAACTGTGTAACGTTACTAAAGATGAGGCAGGTAATAACGATGTGCAGCACGCATGCGTCTTAACAACTTTAGAACGTTTCAGCTCGGTTTCTGAGTTTCTATTATACTTATACAGTTCTAGAAAATTCCTTTAGTCGGTTATCACTAATGGCATTTTAAACAAATCGAGGAAGTTTAGTAAAGAAACACTTAATAAAGAAAAAAAAGTAAACCTCATTACGAAGTTTGACACGGTCGCGGCCCTCGCTGCTAAAACTAACATGTAGCTAGTTTATTTATTTATTTATTTATTTATTTAATTATTATTATTATTTTACTACATAATGGTGGATATTGTATATGTGTAGATATAGTTACAGTATGCACAAAATATCAAACAGTTATTTGTCAAGATAATTAAAATGGCTAAGTAGTAAAAAAAAAAAAAAAACCGCGTTACATTTTGGGTAACTGCGTAGATGACGGATGAACGGATTGTGTTGCCACCAAAATTCTTGTACCACACCACAAGAAATAAAAAAAAAGATGAGAATATATTCTTTCTGTTGGTTGCAGAATATACATAAGATCCACAGTGTTCACATTCCACTTATGGAATTTACAGATTGAGTTTGTCTTTGGATAAACCAGACACTAATGACGTGATTTTAGACATCACCTTTTTCACGCGAATTTAAACATAATCTCCTGTCAAGCCAACATGCAGTTATAGTCCGCATATGATTCAATTTAAATCCATTGTGATCACAAGAGTTTTAAAAAAGGCCTTTTTAAAAAAATATATTTATGGACTCAAATGTATGCTGGGAATGTAGCTACCAAGCATGTACAGTAAATGATTGATTGTTCAAGTCAAACCAGGACTTTGATTGTAGAGAATAACACAACACATTTATGAGACTCTATATGTTCCTCTGCTACACTAACGCACTTATCCCAGCGTTTCACTAGTGCTTGGACACCATCAAGGTAGAAGGTTTTCTCAGTAGTTGACTTATCTACACTGATTATGTTACTGTCATGTGAACTTTACGCAGTCAACAAGTTTAGTGTGGGCTGCTGGAGAAGATTCAGGGAAGCAGCACTATTAGTCTTGTCAAAGTAAAAAATATTTTGTTTCTGGATGTAAAAAAATTTAAATATAGGCTGTTGTGTGTTTTTCCTTCCAAACCACATCCTAATAAACCTGTGATTTATTTATTGTAGGCCCATTATAGTGTGAGAGAACCATGTGGTGGTGTTTAAGGTCAGGCGTGCCTCTCATTGGTAAGTGTCGCTAAAACACTAAAAACAACTGCAAACAATTTCTAAAATTGAAATGTCTCATAGTTAAAATGTACTCTAATGTGCTCTCTGATTTCTTAGTTTTACTGTTAATGGTGAGGTGCCACACTTTCAAAGTCAGAGAAACCTCAGTTAATGAACCCGTGACCCTCCCGTGTACCTGCCATGGAAACTCGGCAGTGGTTGAGTGGACCCGCTTCATTCCCAGTTCAGCTCGCATTGCTAAGTGTCAAAGCCAGAGATGTCAGATTGAAGAGGATTATCGGGAAAGATTTGAAGTGTCTACAGATGCCACCGGAGGAAATTACTCCATGAGGATCAACCCAACAGCCTACAATGATGGCGGCTCCTACAGGTGCACCTGCAATGGAAATCCAGTCACTGAAGTAAAACTCAGAGTCTATTGTAAGTATGATAATGTGACTCTTAACATGTCTGTAGTAAAAATCTAACCAGCCTAACTGTGACATGTGTAGCAATGTGTAACACTATTTTTTTGTCTGACAGTTACGTTAGCCGTAAATGCTTTTGTGGGAACGAACATCACCCTGCCATGTTACGGAGACACTCGGCGTGATGCCAAGGATGTGCAGTGGAGGAAAGATGGGGTAAAGTTGCTGGAGTACCCTGATGTGCTTACAAATGCCTCAGGAAGCAGATTTGCAATGTCAGAAAACGGCTTTAAAAGAGGTGATCTCTCACTTCACATCACGTCAGTTCAGAAAGTTGATGCAGGATTTTATCGGTGCCTTATTCAGGGTGAATCTCGTGATGGAGTCCCAGCTGCTGTGCTACTAAAGGTGGAAGGTAAGTCGGTGTCTATTTATAAATAAGTTTAAAAAGTAGATTAAAGTTATAAAAGTCATTTTATTAGTCTACAGACATTTCATTTGTAATCCAAAAATAATTTTTTTCGTTATTTTTCTTCAGTATACGAACCACAGCCAACCCCCACCAGCTATGGAGGACTAGCAATAGGACTAGGAGTAATAGTACTGGGTCTGGTCCTCCTTGTAGGCATTGTCGGAGTGATTAAATTCTGTGTGAGGAAAACTGGAAGACAACAAAATGCTTCACCCACCCCTGTGAGCACTCCTGTTCAAGAGGAACAACAAATGATCCCAAAGACATCTTCAACACGGCCGATCGAGGACTAGTTCTTAGTCAACAAAAATCTGACACACTGCGTTTTTAATTTTTTTTTAAAATAAAGTAAATATAGAAAGCCAGTTCAGAAATTCAGCGACACTGTAGGCACGACGACTGCATTATTCTTTGTGAATCACGATCCTCACACATGATAATTATTATTATTTTTCTCAAACTAAAACATTTATTGCACTTAAACTGCTGTCTATACAGGACTTTAAACAAAAAAGACAAAATTAAAAATAACTAATGAATATAATTTTAATACTATTTAAGCCAACTACAGCACTTTTTTACTTAATTTTACTTAACATACCTTTTTCCATTATTGATCCGTTGCTCCAATATTCGGTGATTCCCCACAGTTCAGAACGCATGTGGACCATGGATTAATCATAGTGATAGTGACCGTCATAGTGCAAAATAAAATATTACTGCTTACAAACTAATTTTACTGTACACAAATTATAGTTTTCAAATATATGTATTTGTATTCCCCTTTCCTGCCAAACAATCCGAGACCAAAAACAGCGATAAGCTTTGTGAATGTAACCTTTCTGATTCATTGCACCTTATTTTGCATAATAATTGACCCAGAAACGAATAATTGAAGAAGATGCAGTTTAAAGAAAGAGAGCAAACTCAGGGCTTTTAATATTAACATCATGATGATGTCTTGGAGATCTTTTATTCAGGTGAGATTAACTTAAACTAGGGTTTGGATGATTTGGCAGCCTAAACGTCACAGACTGAGCCAATCGAGGAGCAGCACCTTAACCATTATACTGCTTTTTATTTAACTACTAATCCATGTTGCTGCTCGGTTTTTTTCTTTATTTTTCTTATTTTATTTATTTGTTTGTTTGTTTTTTACTGTCTTTGGGTGCTTTTATTAAATGTCTTTTGATGTCTAGTTAATTCTTATGTCTATCAATCAGATGTTCTTTTATGGAAAATAAATGTATAAAATATTTGATTAAATGAATGCATGTTCTTTTTAGATCTGGGGTGTATAATTAATTTTAAAAATGGGTAAAAGATATATAATGTGTGTATGTGTAATATTTCAGTTTTTCTTTTTTAATAAAAAAATAAAATAATAAAAATAAAAGTGTCAACAATTCTATGTTTTTCTGTCAATATGGGGTGCTGTGTGTACATTAATGAGGGAAAAAATTTACTTAAATGATTTTAGCAAATGGCTGCAATATAACACAGAGTGAAAAGAGTCTGCTCTTATAAACCTTACAAGTTTTGAACTTGTACTGTATGTGCTGTAAATAAAACCTTGCATTTAGGCATTTGGCAGACGCTCTTATCCATAGCGACTTATTTTTATCTTATTTATTTTATTTTATTTATATATATATATATATATATATATATATTTTTTTTTTTTTTAACATCTGGACAGTTGAGGATTAAGGGCTCAAGGTCCCAACAGTGGCAACTTGGTGGTTACTGACCGGTATGTTTTATTTATTGAAAACAAAAACTCAAATATACACAGGGAAAACATAACTATTACAACATAATGTTTGAAGTAAACACTATTGTATTCCTCAGTTCTGTCCTCTCATAAGCATGTTGGGATATACACTGAGTTCATTATATATAATGCTAATATATGTACTGCAAATATGTACACTACACCTATGGCACAAAAAGCTTTTTTTTTTTTTTTTTTTAATCTGTTGGTGCATAAAGTTGGCACCTCTTTTTTTTTTGCCTCCTCCTTCTTTGGTTGTCATGACTGCTGCTGCTGCTGCTATTGCGTGCATGTCTCTCACCAATGCAGCAGAGGATGGTGTTCGTGGAAGGTATCGGCACCCTAGTACAAGGTGCTTCATCATGCTTTTGCTAAGATCTTCATGGAACAGTCTCGTCTTGTAGTTTTGCTTCCTCCTAATTGTCATAGTCAATTAAACATGAGAAAACAATCAGATCAGATTTGACTGGAACACAACATGAGTGTTAATTCTGTATGTTTTTTTCAACAAATCTTCCTTTCTGGGCAAATTTCTAGTGGTGTGTAACTGTTTAGATGGAATTTATTAAGATATATTGGAATCCACTAATTTACAATTCATTTCTCTATATTTATCACTCTGGGCTTCTGAACACATCTTTGATTTCATCCCTTCAGGGCCTCCTAAAAATGCTGATTTTCTGTCCAGACAGAATTTATGTTTGCCACTGCTGGACTGCTGCACTGCTCAGGTCAAAGGTTCTTGAACCTTGTGCATCCAGTGACTCTTTACCTTTTGAATGAATATACGTTTAAAGCCTTGACCCGACTGAGTATATAGACCGGACGGCCATCACATTAACATAGATTATAAATTATATAATAATAAACATGTGAACAGGGGCTCATTCATGCCTGTTGGAACCAAAGGCTACCCTGATGTGTCTGGAGCAGGCAAAGAGCTCAATGATGTTGACACGCCTCCAAAATTCCCCAAATCTTAATCCCATTCAGCATCCATGGAAGTCTGATGCATGTGCATGGTGCTAGAGACCACAGCACACCTTCAGAGGCCTTGTGGAGGCATCCCATCGCATGTCGACTGTTAGTACTGTTAGCTAAAATGCCAAAGCCACATTCATTTATAGAATGAGAATTAGTTATGGCTCCTGACAAAAAGCATAAAGTTAACCGTGAGAAGTATTGGAGATTTTTTTTTAGGATAATGGATTCTTTTCCTACAGGGAAGTGAGTTGGATCTGTCTAATTATATTTGGTCCTTGAACTACAACATAAGAAACTTTCATATTGGGTGAGTTTCATTAGAGGTTGATGAATATTATTCATTTATTCAGATTTATTCAGAAAAAAAAAAGTTCTCACATATGTCACTTATTTTGTTTGGAATAACTCACTTATTGCACTCACTGAAGTTAGAAGAGCGGCAGGTGGGACATGACATGATGACATACACCCTGTCGAAGAAACGTCTATAAAATTGGGAAAATATATTTATACTTATCAAGGTAGTATGTGTGGAAATGTTTGGTCATTTATAATTAAACCTCAAAATGAGTGTTGACTAAGGAAAAGTCCTGACCTACAGCAGAAAAACAGTTTGTCCATTGTGTCTAGACTTCACTTTTTTGTGTTAATTTCTCTTATGTTTACCTCAGAGGTAGCCGGAGGTTGTGTGCCTCACATTGAGTACGCAGTGATCAACATGACCAGCGAGGTAAGAAATTATACAGTTTATTGTCATAGTGGAGCAGCGTAAGTTTGGTAAAAATATATATTTTTTAATTCACTTGTAATTTGCCAGCGTGAGAAAGTAGAATCCTGAGCTTGTCCGACAGTCCCACATAGCAGAATAAACATTAGCAAGTTTTATAAAAGGAATCGGAACCTTTAGAATTAATAATGTTCGAGGAAACAGCTGTAGGCTTTGAGGCGTTTGGAAATCACAGATAGAAAAGAAATGCAGATTCATAGCATTGGAAATAAGTAAATCATGAGAAATAACCTGATTTTAAATATTCGAATATTTTTAAATGCTGGATTTTATTTTTTTATTTTTTGCTGTCATCTATAATCATTGAAATTAAAACAAGGTTTCAAATATTTAACTTTATGTCTAATGAATTTAGAATGTGCAAGTTTCATTTTTTATATTACAGAAAAAAAATCTTGATATTCTGATGTTTCGAGAAGCACTGTATTTGTCCAGTATTAATTTCTTACTCAAGGCTGATGTTTAGCATCGTCCAAGAAAAATAAAAACTAATCAGTAGTTGATGAATCAGGACATGTCAGTCAGCACCGCATCCAACAGCGCTTGGACCAGGATTAGATCATTTAGTACGAAATAAAAATCAGATTTTTTTTTCACCTATATAAAGGTAAACTGTAGATAAAACACGTCATGGTTAAAAAGGTTAACACATTTATGCCCTTTTGCAAATGAAAGGATATATATTTATATGGTGCATAAATATTGCTATTCAGAATGATTTTATTAGATTTTATTATGTATATGATGTATATGATTAATTAAAGTGAAAAATATCTTATTTATAACTACAAATAGTTATTATATTATATTATGACGTAGTATCTCATAATTATGACTTATTATCTCATAATTATGACTTAGTAAGTCAAATGAATGAATTTATGGGCGGGTTGCTAAGCTAGCAAAGCGTGACGTTATTTAATGCGCATGCGCAGAAAGCCTGGGCTGGAACTAATGATGAGTAGAATGAATTGATGGAACACACCGGGTTTCTCAAAGTCTGAAAACAGGTGTTCTATCAATTCATCCTACTCATCATTAGTTCCTACACTGTCTTTCTGCGCATGCGCATTAAAAAACGTCACACTTAAATTAATTCATGTGCGAATTTACTGAGATATTTCATAGCTTTGTGCTTTTAATTAAATTATTTTTTATCGTTTTTATCCATGTTACAACTGTAGGAATTACATTCTGATGTGTCAGAATCTGCTGCCCATCTTAAAACTGAGTATTACATTTTTTTTTTTTTTTGCAGTCTTATGTCCATTTGGATAATGTAGGACAGACCGGTATAACTGATAGAACACCGGTCCTGATCCAAATTTCAAGGCGAGTCATTCCTGACCCGGTCCGCCTCAAATTAGGAATATACAGTAATAAAGTGTGTGTTTCCTATTTTCGAAATAAAAACATGTTATTAATAAATTGTAGACTACCTGGGGATGAGCTAATATCGACTAACAGGCGCCCGTTCAACATTAGCGTGTTAGCTAAAGTGTCGCTGTCTAGAGATCACAGCCTTTTTGCAGAGTTTTAAGCAGCTTAAGTCGAATGCAGACAGCGTCATTTCTCAGGCTAAACTGTTGTGTCTCAGGAGCCGTTCATGTGAGTGCTCTACAGGTCATGTGAAAAGAAGCCACCGATCAGCTTCACTATGTCTGTCTCCCTAAATCAGCTAGTGAAATTCGGTGTTTTCTTCGTGCTTGAAGGATCGGAAGCACAAAAACTTATCAAAATTCGCAATGGCATTGGTATCAAAACAAACAAAAAACACACACACACACACACCATCCGGCTGAAAAGGGTTCGATTCTTTTCTTCATATTTGAAAAGTAATAGCTATTTCCTGCATAACACAAACACAGAGGAATAAGCCAGACAGTACTGTAAAATGTTTGTTCCAGTTACGATGTAAAAATATTAGGTACATGACTGCTAAATACATGACTACTTTTCTCTGCCCACAGCTGGAGGAAGGAGATGTTAGGAAGCCCTCCATTTCATCAGGAGATGGTGGCGGTGCCAGCGGACACTGAGAGACCTGGACGAGATGCTCGGACAACTGAAGGAGCTCTTCTCCCTCAGTTACGTCCCATGTGTTCTCTTCATCCTCGGAAGCTCTCCAATTCTGTTCTGAAGCTGTCTTGCACCCTTCACATGGAGGATTTGTTTTCTGATATTAAGCCAGTACACCTCATGGGCACCACGGTCATGGCCCTCAAAAGTGAAGTTCGATGTTTTGACATTTTCTTTTAAAAATAATGACAAGCAACATATACAGAATCCATACATACATAAAATGTGAAATGTTAGGTTTTAACAATATATTTTCACTTAACACATATCTTGCTATAAGCTTGTCATGAAGCTGTCATTCCAGGCATCTCAGGACCTGTTTCAGGTTTTCTTTTCTTGTACACTTTATTTCTACATAAATACAATTCTGCTCCATTTGGAATATAGTTCAGCTAAGCAAAAAAATCATTAGCATCTTCTAATTCAAGTGAACAAATTGTAATTCACAGCAAACAATGTAATAGATGTAATAGAATCTAGTAGAGATTTTTAGTTCTTTGTGTTTAACTGTGCCTGAATTGTTAATCCCAGGTGATCTTGGCTTTATTTACTGCTCTGAGGCACTTTACTACTATAGCCTTATAATAACACAATCTGTTTAAACTAAAATCCACACTAACAATGTATCGCTTTGCAGGATGTGTGTAGTGCCAGTTCTCTTAACACTCATACATTTGACTACAGTTTTAATTGGCATTGACTCTTGTTTATATTTGAAGTGGATATAGGGCTAATCTTTGAGAAACATTTGGAGTTTGCATGAGTAACTTATTTTAATCATTGTCCACATTACTTATATTTGTTTAAGGCATGGGAGTTCATTTGAAGATTTAGACCTTATGTACACAATTGAAGATCAAAGCCTTTTGGACCCATCAGTCCAGTAACATTTTATTCGAGAAAAAAAATCTGCTTCAATGTTTTTACAATAATTAAGACTCAATAGCAAAATAAGTAATAATTTTCATGAATCAGTCAAAAATCACCCCTGATTTAGGCATGCTGAGAACGGGGCTGGGGGGGGGTGTACACCATCTGAAGAGCCCAAAGAACAATTATGAATTGATACAGCATGATCACATCCTCTTCTGCTGTATGTGGACACTTGACAGAATTGGCAGAGAAACTTTTTAAATCACACTGATGCTCTCCGGTATCAGTCAGCTTCTCAACTCAAAAGCAGCGGCAATCCAAGACGGCTCTGAAACAAAGAAAATACATTAGAAACAAATCCAGACAAGCTTAGTCAGAAAATTTGTCCATTCTGTGCTTCAGGTATTTGGCTTAAATTCACAGGCAGTCAACATGGTCGATCTGCCGGGGAAAAAATGGTCATCACAATTGCACGAACAGGCACAGGATTACAAGTCACATTACTTAAAAACATACCTTGTGCATCTCCACATGAAGAGCATCAATGAGTCCATTCCATCTTCCTCCTGATGCAATCTCCTAATTAGAGATTGGAGAGAAATATTTTAGGATAATAGTAGGATAACATTTTCTAAGCACACGCTCAAAATGGAGTATCAGACAGTTTGGCTTAAATAGAGCAGTCAACAGTGTCGATCTGCTGGGGAAAAAAGTTTAGTCATCCTTTACACAAATACAGTAACGCAAAGGTGAAAAATTACATCAAAATGCAACTCACCTGGTTTACAACCTCGGACAGGCAAATGTAGGGAACATGGTCATGCAACGGCCTTCAGAATCTAGAAGTATGAAAGGAAAGCCAATTTTCAGGGCATGTTCTTGAATGTCAGTTGTTTGTTGCACACAGAATGATAATGGCTCAGACACTTTGGCTTAATTTGAAAAAAAAAAAGTCAACAGAGTCGATCTGCTGGGGAAAAAAGTCTGGTCATCATTGACGCCATTAGTCCAATAGCGCGCTGCAATATTAGAACAGTTCATTAACAGGCAAGTGAAACTCACCGATTTTTCTTGTCATCGGAATGAAAAGCAAGTCCAGGAACTCGCCTGCATCCTGGGTCCTAGAGAAGGTCAAATTAAAACCGATTATGACAAGTTCTCATGGTAGTGATTTTTTTTTTTTTTTTGTTCTCGTAACAGCTCAGACAATTTGGCTTATATTGAAATAAGGTCAACAGGGTCGGTCTGCTGGGGAAAAAAGTTTAGTCATCAGAGCCATAATTTAAGAAAATAAATTCCAATTAAAAGGTCACAGTAAAGAATCTCACCATGTGAGAGACCGTCTGTTCCCAAAAGCCATGATGGTCCAACATGTTTGTTTCACATTACGGAACAAAGTTTTATAAACCGATGTGCGGTCTGGTCACTCAGTTCACCCAACTGCTGCTGGACCATCATACCTGGAAAAAGGTTTAAGGTTTTTCTTTAAAATAAGTTACCAAAAAAAAAAAAGACTTTGAATAATAATTGAAAAGAGAAAACATTGTAGTGAAATACCTGCAAATTTTAGAGGGCATGTTGACTCGTCTTTCATAAAAATGAAGCACGTGTTGCACCGCCCGCGATAACCACGTGACCATGGAACCGGAAATGGGGCTCTCGGGTTGCATTATAGTTTCCGTTCAGCCAGCAAGGTCCACATGGTGCCTAAAAAATAAAAAATGAAAAAAGGGAGATCAGCAGCAGAACCTCAGTTTTTTTTTTCGTAACGTTATTCATGCAGCATTTTATTATTTTACAAATTTTGTCAGTTTAATTTTTATGTTAATTAGAAATTAAGATATTTTTAAATTAATATTGGAATGTATATCCAAAGTGGTAATACAACATAATTCGCAAAAAAATAAATTCATAAAAAATTACACATTGATCACAAAGTATTTTCAAACCAATATATCGAATAAACACAATACACTATTTGTCTCACAGCTCCGACTTGTAAACATTGAAATGCTCTACAATACTCTTTAAACCTTAGTAAACCATGCAATATTGATTGAATACCCGAACAAGTATTACCCAATCTTAGCAATTACGCCAAAAGACAAATTTACGAGAAATTTCTAGTAAATCTAGACGCTCCTCACCTCCACACCACACACCAACTGGGACGAGCACACGCGCGCGGACCGAATTTAAGGCCCCACAGCGCGCATGCGTCGTCTTCACGCGCATGCGCCGTTGACGTGACGCGCCGTTTCCGCTATTTTCGACTGAACTGTTTGTCTCTCTCTGAGTTTCAGACCTCAGACTTCAAACCCAAAGAAAAATCCTGTCACCTTGGCAACCGGGAGGGCCTCGTCGACCCCGGGTTCAGCTCGTGACGTCATATCATCATGACAGCTCACACCGTCAACAGTAAATAAAGTACCACTTCTCTACTTTTAAATGAGATTATGATAATAGTTTTTACTGTAGGTTCAGCAGACACGTTATTTAGATAAACATATAGCACAATACGGTTATGATACAGAATGTACATTTTGTTGCTAGTTCATGGGCTTGTTAGTTCAGGATGTTTTTCCAACTTTGCCACTCGAGTTAGTGATGTGTCGAATGATTCGGATCTTTGTGTCGGATCTTTTAGTGATAGTTGAGCGTTTGAGTACAATTGTTGGAATTTTATCTAAAATGCAAAATGTTATGCGTAATGTTAGTTAAAGAAATAATAATAATTTTGCTCCTATTTTTGAGGCAACGAGTAGTGTGTGGTCAAACATTCGACTCTTTTTAGCGAGCCGAGTTAAATAATCTGACTCACAGAATCGAGTCGAGCGTTTTAAATATATATTGTGTGTATCATCATAAGTGTGATAACAACATCAGTGTACACACAATAGAATACAAATAATATAATGTAATATAATATAATAAAAAATATAAATTATTTATACAAACAAAACTACAAAAATGAAAACTATTCCGATTTACTCCGTGTCGACCACTAGGGGGCAGTGTAGACCAGCTTTAGAGTTTAGGTACTAAATTGCAGTATAAATTATGATTCCAATATGCTTTCATAGTATACATAATTTCATTTATTAATCTTTACTTAACACATTCAGTACATACCCTTTTTATATTAATTTTATCTAAAAACTTTTATATATAAATATATTTTTTATATAATACAACATATTCATTATTCATACCAAAAAAAAAAAAAAGAAGAAAGAAATGATACCTGCTTATGCTGTGTTGACCACTAGGTGGCTGTGTAGACTAGGTTAATGGTTTAGAACCGCATACATACTCATCTTCTATACTACTTCATCCTGTATACATTGCCATGCTGTGGGGGGGGGGGGGGGGGGGGGGCATGGCGCCAA
>JAAGKR010003630.1:53801-71830 GCA_011419295.1 Clarias macrocephalus
GGGGGGGGCGCCCCCCCGGCAGGGCGCCTATCTTGAGGAGGGCAGGAGACAGGGTACACCAATCCATCGCAGGGCACACACACTCACACAGTCATTCACACACTACGGGCAATTAGCCTAATCTGCAGGTCTTTGGACTGTGGGAGGAAACCAGAGTACCCGGAGGAAACCAACCAATCACCGGGAGAACATACAAACTCTATGTAGTATACTTAATTTCACAGTACACAGATATCATCACAAAGGAATGTTCACATGTGCAATAAAAACATGAATGTGCTAAACAATAAGCAAAAAAATGTTCTTTGTTCACAACACTGCCACTGGCAATAATAATAATAATGATAATAATAATAAAACCAGAAAATATTTTATTATTATTAATGTCATATGTTGATTTTTATTAATGTCCTCGCTGGGATAAAAGAAAATACTTACAGATTTATAGCTGTTAGGCTTAAATATGGTACACTTTCTTAGAATACATCATTCTACACTTTTTTTCTTTTCAAAAATCCACCGCCTTTAAATCACATACACACACACACACACACACACACACACACACACACCTACATGCACGCATCAGTGCACCTCCCTATAGACCAATTAGCACCTAGTTGTGTGAGCATTAACACCTGGCCTGTGCTGTATGCTGAGGTGATGCTGGCAGGACTAGGGAGTGTGTAAGCTCTTTGTGTTGTCATTCACACACTGCCAGCGTGAATAAGGGATTAGCCTTTGATAAAAGAGAAGCAGACGGCAATGAATCCTTCCCCCGTTCTTTCACTTTTTTTTTTTTACTGCAGAGTTGTACTTCTCAAACACAAGAAACTACAAACGACTGACTCGGGTTGCATCAGGTGTGTTTTCAGTAGGTCTTTAATGCACTGGTGTTTGGATAATTATAGAATCTTCGTTGTCTTAAAGGCTTCTATCTGGAACCCTGTCTACTGTGTGGATCCACATTCAGTTTTTCCTTGAGTTTTATCCTTAAGGGTAACACCTAAGAACAGCTCCAGATCATTGTTCTTGTATATTAAGAATAAACATTCAAATGTACTGTATATTCTAACATTATTTTAGTACACTGTAATTACAAGGACATAGAACTAACTGTTGTTGCTGCTGATTTTTGCAAATTTATACTTATTTTTGTTTCAGATTAAATTTGTCCTATTTGAAATGTATTTAGTAATAAACTGATTTTGGGATTTGGAATTATGAGTATGCCTTAAATCTGTCAATACATGTTCAGTTCAGCGCTTTGATTTTGCACTAGCAACTAAGGGAAATGGTTAGTCTTCAGTTTGGGATTGTGAAGATTGTACATCCACATCGTAAATGGACCAAATGTTCGTGAATGACGATCCCGGCCGAGGTGGCTCGAAGCACACTGCAGGCATTCACGTGAAAAACGTGATTCTTGAAAATCAACTTCGCCAGCTTGTGGAAGCTATTGATCTGTCTGTGGGAACTGTAAAGTTGTCTGGAGTTGTCGCCACATCTCCCTGTCCTGTCTATGCTCATAGCCAATTCCACATTTTTGGGCCATTCAAGGAGTTCCTGGGAGGCCAGTGTTTCAGATCTAAAGCAGGCAGATCTAAGGCAGGGAAACTTTCTACCCTGATCATATCCAAGCACTAGTGAGGTGCTGGGATAAGAGCATTAGTGTAGCAAAACAAAGGGGTTTTTCTCATAACTGCATTCTGTTATTCTGCACAATCAAAAGTTATTGTTTGAATTGAACGCCCCTTGTACTGTAGATGGTGTGGAGGACACTTTCCATTTAAATACATATAAATATCAATATGGTGGTAATTCATATTCCATAAAAATTGACTTTTTTATTTGACCTTATTGGAAGGAATCTCCAGTGTCAGGCCATCAGGCAGCTGTTAGATTTTGACACAGGAATATTTACACTGTATATTCGGGATGCGTCACCTTGCGGCTTCTCGGTAACGTGACACTCTGATGATTTTTATTTTTGTTGTCTAATTAACTTCACGAAAGAGAAAAAAAACAGAATAGTAAAGAAACACCTTCAACTGTGTTATTAAATCATGAATTAGAAAAATGATTGTAATGATTGGGCTTTGGCTATAGCAATGATTTAGCAATATACAGTATATATTTCATTCTTTAGCTTTAAATTTTACATATTTATCAGTAGACTTACAGTTTCTGTGCAAAGTTAAAGACACGACAAATGACTTGGTTTCGGATAACGACAAAGTGATTTCTGTAAAAGTTTCACACAAAATAATTTTAAGCTAAATCCTAGATAATCCACGTGTGAAATGGGAGACGGTCATAATCAGCAGTGATTAATTCATGGACATGATTGGATTACTTAAAGATCAAAAGTTAAATGTGTCGCTTTTAGTCTCAGGTTAAATACTTGCATTCTTCTGATCAAGAATTCCTCATTTACTTTACCAAAGCTAAAGTAAATCTAATCTGCGCAACTTAAAAAGGAGTCAATTAAAGCAGACGAGAGCAGCGCAGTGAGAAAGCCTGTGCTTGAAACCGATCATTTGTTAGGAACTAAAAGCGAGACGCAGATTGATGATGGTGAGCTCACAGCGTGCATGAGCTAAACAGGGTGTGGGACACGTTTGACCTTTAGACCTGTTCCGGAAGAGGAATGAGGGCGGCGATGATTGCCAGGTTGCCGTCTCTAGGCTACGGTTGCCGTGGCAGTGGGAAACGGGGCGCAGGCACAGCAGGTGGGAAGCAGCAGAGCACAGGAGATGTCACTTGTGATCTTTGCCGCGTTCCCCATAACTGCACAAAGGACAATTAGAGGCTTGTCATCACTTGCTGGAGGCTAAGCTGGGTCAGAATGATCAGAATGAAAGCAGTGGCCGTTCTGGGAGTTATGGAGCCGAAACAAGATTAAAAGGCACAGTTCCTCCGAAATGAGCTCCACAACTTTTTTGGGGGGCAAACTTCTCCAAAGTATATTATTTACTAAAAGAAGCTAACTTTAGTCATTAAATATATCGCCTTTATACATTAAGCTTCTTAATCATGGTGTAAACGCCTCGAAGCAAATCTTAAAGGCTCGGCGTGAACCACCTTTACGTGTCGTCCCTCCTCAAACACACCTGATTCAACTTATCGGTTAATGACCAGAGCTTTGGGTATATTAGTACAGTACAAGACTTCTCAACAAGCTTTCCCCGAAACACACTGCCCTCCAGACCTTACACCTTTCCCTGAATCCCTAAAACCTGTTGATTGAGCCAAATTAATCATCAAACCCATCATGAGTATCAGGTCAGTTCTGAAAATCACAATAAACTTCTGTAGTATTTGAGGTTATTTTTGAATGTGTGTTTAGTGTAGAGTTTTTAACACAAAGGACCTGTAGCAAGTTTTCCCCCGAGAGCTTCAAATTAGTAGGAAAAAATACACCAAACATTGTTGGTTGAGTGAATGTGAGCTGTGAATAAGTGCTGCCAAATTTCAAGACCGTTTTTTAGACATCTTGAGAAACTTTATTAAAAAAAAAAAGCTAAATCAGGCATCTTTTTAAGCAGATATTATCCACTTGTTTACCTTACAGCAGCTGTGTAAATTACTAAAGCCTAAAGTATGTTTGTGTAAGCCAGTGTTGCCAATACCATTTGTAGCAATGACCCATTAGTGCTCATCATTTTTATTAACATCAGTTCATTAATCACCATTTTTACCAACAATCAGAACTTTTTCACTAATGACCAATCACTGGTCACCTTTTTTCACTAACAACCAATCACTGATCAGTATTTTTACTAACAACCAATCACTGATCAGCATTTTTTTCTTTTTACTAACAACCAATCACTGATCAGTATTTTTTTCTTTTTACTAACAACCAATCACTGATGAGTATTTTTTTCTAATGACCAATCACTGATCAGTATTTTTTTCTAATGACCAATCACTGATCAGTATTTTTTTCTTTTTTTTTTTCTAATGACCAATCACTGATCAGTATTTTTTTCTAATGACCAATCACTGATCAGTATTTTTTTTCTTTTTTTTTCTTCTAATGACCAATCACTGATCAGTATTTTTACTAACGACCAATCACTGATCAACTTTTTTCACAAACGACCAATCACTGATCACCATTTTTACTAACAACCAATCACTGATCACCATTGTTCATGGTAATGGTTACATGTAAGCAATTTTTTTTTACAAGTTACCCAGTAATTCCTTATTCCATGTTTATGTTCCAAATACCCGTTTACTTTACACAGTGTTCTTGATAGTATTTTGTTAATTAATGAAAGTTAGGGCATTTCCACATACACACTGGGATTAAACATCTATGTATCAATAATAAAACAACAAAAAAAAAAAAAAGAAAAAAAGAATGGACTTTGGAGCAATGGAAAAAAACAGACCCTATTCCAGAGCGACATGCGCTTCAGAGTGTCCCTTTTTTGGACACACATTATCTACTTTCCACTAAATATTGCAGGCAACACTGCTCTAAATTTTAACATTATTTAAATGTACAAAATGGTTAGCACTGAAACTAAATTACACTTTCACGTACAAACCCACATAACCCACAGTATGTTCTACATATCAATCTTCTAGGTGCTAAAGTCTACACAGAACACACTTTGACGTATTATAGCCTAGTTGTAGCATGTGATTTAAGACCGAGTAGTAAAGTCAAACACCCCTGCTTGATCCAAAAGTATCTTAACAGTTACTTTCCCTTCTTGAAGAGTTCAGTGCCAGCGCCTTTAAACCTCCGATCACATGTGATATAGGTAAGCGAGGTCTTCAGGGGCCTCTGAACATCACAGCAGGTTGTGTTCAAAGTGAACTCGGCAGGGTAGTCGGTGTCCTGCAGTCAGCGCCGAAGCTAAAACATATGGACTATGGAGCTGGGGGGAGGGCGGTGAGGGTTCGAGACACAAAACGGCGATGTTACAAAACACAACCCAGACTGCTGTTTAAATCGTGCCTCGGTGTTAACCCGTTTAACGCTATATGTGGGACAGCTGTGTGGCACAAAGTGTATACTGCTTTCTGAAATGTTTCTTTTTTTTAATGCTCACAGCTGGAATCAGTTCATCAGTTACACCCAGCTGTGTAAAAATAAAAAAATGTAAGCATAGTAACATATAGACAGAATTTATTCATCACTACATACAAATTTACTTAAAGTGACAGAATTTTATGAATGAGTGTAGTATAGGTATTTGTTCTGAGTGCATGTTCTCTCTGTGCTTGGTGGATTTTCTCCAGGATTCCTCCCACAGTCCAAAGACATACAGGTTAAACTAATTGATTTCCTCAAGATTTCTGTGGTTTTAGCTGATTTTAGCAGTTTTTTCCCCCCAGATTTAGTCTACATTGTCTGAAAGGGAAAACCTTCTGTTGGATTTATGTTTTTGCCTATTAAGGCTCAATAGCATTAGAGCAAAGTCAGGTCGACAAGGTGTGTGGTGTAGTTGGCGTTCCAGTTCATCTTAAAGTTGTTCAGTGGGTTTGAGGTCGAGTGTGCAGGACACTCATGTTCTCTCACCACAATCTTGGCACACCAGGTCGTCAAGCTCGTTTTTTGCACACTTGCATTGCCATGCTGGAACATGTTTGACACTGTTCATTCCAGTGAAATATAATAAAATTGAAATGCTACCACATAAAACACAATCTGTGCTTTCAAGTTTTTGGCACCAGTTTGGAGATGAACCAGGTGCCTACATAGATTTGGCCATATGATGCATCTGATTTGATGTCAGGATTTGTGTTATAACACACTGACCTGAACATCAGCGTTTAACAATGTTTAATGTTCATGTGCCGCAAAAATCCTGGAGTCTGAAGCATTTTGTTATTTAAACAGACAGCAAATAATTTCATGTCCCAAAGTGCAATTTCTTGCTGCACATCCATAATGAACATGCTGAAGAATAATAATAATGATATTAATAATAATAATAATAGTAGTTGGGCTAATTCTGTACCTTTATTTCATTTCTGAGGATAAAAAAAAAGATTTAAAACAAGGTTCATTACCAATGCATGACTCTGCTGAACCTTTGCAATTTTGTATAATTTCATTCAATCACATTTAGCTTTGATTACAGCACACAATGTGGAGCTCCCAGTGGCTTATTTTTGGTCATGCACTGTATAGATAGAGTGGTTCAGAGATATTTGTTTCTGGGAGAATTTACCTTCGGAACGATCAATAACTTCCCTGCTTTGAAAATTTTAAGAATTTTTTTTTCGAATTTTAACTTCTAGACATGCTTAGTTAAAGTAGGGGATATTTCCCAGGAAAGTATTTTCACTATTAAACATAGCTATGATGCTTTTACTGTTGATTATTTTACCACGAAACTTCACCAAGCATTAAATTTATGTCCATTCATTAACTTTTTCCCCAAACACATTTTTTGACGGTTCAGCACTATCCTTCCAGACAATCTTTTGAAGGGTTCTCAACCCAGTTCCAGTAATTTCAAATCTTTTTAGTTGTTTTCTTTGCTTGATGCAGCTCAATAATAAGCCCTTCAGAAACGGCGACTTAGTTTTTGGTCATACAGTGTATAATTTTGTTCATGGTAGAAAGCGGTGCTTCAAGACAGATATTTCTTTCTGATACAATTTCCCTTCAGAATGAGCGATAATTTGTCTGCTTTTAAAATCTGAATTATTATTTTTATTATTTTTTTAACTTCTAGACATGCTTAAAGAGGGGTGTATTCAAATCTCTAAAAACTGAAAGAAATAGTAGGCATAATAATGGCAACACATTTTGCATGGGTCTCTGTTTACTTTTTGCTTGTCTGTGTAAAATATTTTCTTGTACTGTACTGTTTTTGCTTCTGCTTTGTACAGCGTCTTGCAAAAATATTCACAACCACAAACATAAATGCATTTTATTGGGATTCTATGTGACTGACCAACACAAAGTGGCACATAATTGTGAAGTGGAAAATGATAAATGGTTTTCAAAGTGTGGTGTGCATTTGTATTCAGCCACCTTTACTCTGATACCAACCTAACCAAAATCCAGTGGATTGTCTTCAGAAGTCACTGAATTAGTAAATGGTGTCCACTTGTGTGTAATTTATTTTCAGTATAAATGCAGATTGATGCTCTACTCTCAAGTGTTCTGTGAAGCCCTCAGAGGTTTGTTAGAAAACATTAGTGAACAAACAGCATCATAAAGCCCTAGAAACACACCGGACAGGTCAATGGATGAAGTTGAGGAGAAGTGTAAAGCTTTGGAGATCTCACAGAGCGGTGTTTAATCCATCATCCATAAATGGAAAGAGTACGGCACAACTGCAATCCTAACATGACATGCCGTCCAACTAAACTGACAGGTCTTCAGAGTAGAGCATCAATCAGAGAAGCAGCCAAGAGGCCCAGGGTAACTCTGGAGGAACTGCAGAGATCCACAGCTCAGGTAGAAGAATCTGTCCACAGGACAACTATAAGTCGTGCACTCCACATATCTGGCCTTTATGGAAGAGTGACAAGAAGGAAAGTCATTGTTTAAAGAAAGCCATAAGAAATCCAGTTTGCAGTTCCACATGGCTTGTCAAAAATTCTTACGGTTTTCTTTCAATTCTTACAGAGTTTTTCTTCTCGCCATCCCGTGGTCTATCACATTAAATCCCAATAAATTAAATTAACGTTTTGTAGTTTTAACGTGACCGAATGTGGAAAAGTTCAAGGGGTATGAGTACTTTTGCAAGTTACACACTGTATATACTGAGAATGTTAGTTCACCGCTCCAATGGCACGCATGGCATATTTTTTATTTTTATACATCATCTAATAAGCAGGTTGCAAACCCAATTTTGTTGTGAATGTTCAGCCACAATAAAGATTTTTTTTTCTTTCTTATTTTATTTTATTCTATTCTATTTGTATCTGACCTCCTTCCTATCCCAAACTCCTCCCCCCTTCTCCCCTGGCCACGCCCCCCTCTCTCATCACCGACGAGGTCCACCCCCGAGGTGCAGCGCGCTCCTTAAAGTCCGCGCGCAGTGGAGCGCAACCGGCAGCGCATCGCGTGAGGACACGAGGGAAGAGCGGGGCAGCCACGGAGACGCCTGAGGAACTAAAAGCAGGACCAGAGAGCTGCTGCACAACACGCACGCACGCACGCGCGCACACACACGCGCAGGAGGCAAACTTCCAGGATGTCGCTGTTGAGGCTGATCGCGGTGTGCTGGTGGTGCTGCTGCTGCTGCGCCGTCTCGGTCGGCGCAAACTTCACCCTGGGGAACGACTTGGGCTCGGCTTTCGTGCACCGAGCGCTGCGCAGTCAGGAGCGCCGCGAGGTGCAGAGGGAGATCCTGTCCGTGCTCGGCTTGCCCCGGCGGCCGCGACCTCACTCGCCCGAGCGGCGCACGGCGGCGCCCATCTACATGCTGGAGCTGTACAACGCGGCGCTCGAACCCGCGGCTTCCGGTTTCTCCCGCGCTCCGGTTCTGCCTCCGGCTCCGGCACCGATCCCGACACGCCGCGACCGGCGCTATCTGAGCGACGCCGACATGGTCATGAGCTTCGTCAATATGGGTGAGTGCTCGAAGGGTTAACGATTTCCTCCCCAAAAATGTTTTAATACACAACTTTTATGACATCAAAGAGACTCACAAACTGTAACTTTTACGCACTTTACGCAACACTGACATCAACTGTTATTGTCTCCTTTGAAGAAGAAGAAGCATCGCCACACCCTCCTAACGACTGTTTTTGATAATATTATGGGTGTTACTTTAAACATTTGGCAAGGAAAACATAAGACAAAAACAAAAACAAAATCTTTCATGTCTGGTGCTAATTCTTCTTTTTGTTTGTTGTTTGTTTGTTTATTTATTACATGGCAACTGACATTTAAATCAGTGCACACACACACATGGCCTACAGGACTGAGGGATCTTTTTTTTTTTTTTTTTTTTAATAAAAAACACAAGCCATTATTGCATAATGAGATTATAAATCATGAGTGCGCTTTAGATCTTAAATCTGAGTAAAAAGTCTCCGTAGGTCGACATGAAGCAGTACGACATCTGCACTTAAGGCTTAAGCTCAAGTTTCATTAGGAAAGTAAACTACAACAGAAACCAGAGGACACTGCCATGCAGCACTGTCTCCCAGAGCCCCGTTTCATGAGATGATATAGATCTGTTTGGATCCCAGAAGACATTCTGGTATGTCAATATACACTGTAATGACTGGCCTTTTTTTTTTTTTTTTTTTTTTGCCAGAACTTTCACAAGGTTTGCTTTCTGTGGTTCTTAAAGAGCTGTAAGACTTGTTCAGAGGTAATGGCTTGCCATTTCAAGAATCCAACTCTTTGCTGTGAAGAGGTCTTTTCACAGGGCTTAGTTTGGCATGACTAAAATTTGAGAAGGCATTTTTGACCTCACAGGGGTAAGATAAAGCTGTTAAGAGATAAAGACCAGTTTGGAAGACCCTCGAGTGTGTTTTTGTTTGTGAAGAAAGAGCGGGAGAGAGATGGGATAAACGGTGACTGAGGAAAGATAATATTGTTCAATATCAGTAATCGTAGTAGCATTCCTGTTAATAACAATAATAATATGCCTTGCTCGTGTTTTCTCTCTGAATAATGACGAAGGTCTGCTTGTATTCAGAGAGCTGTGAGCACGACCGGGGACTTCCCTGGACATTACTGAACTTATCAAACCTGAATTCTGCCTTTGTTTCCTTTGGAAACCGTATCATTGCCCGTGTATCTGTGTGTTCCTGTAGTGGACACGAGTCTCCTTCCCTTCTCTGTCCTTCTTTCCTTTTATCCACAAGCTTAATTTTCTTCTTCCTTTTTTTTTTTTTTGTTGGAATTTCATGGCTCAGACTAAATGTTTCAGTCCAAATCTCTTTCAATGGTGCATGGTAGCCTCTGAAAAAACAGTTCAGCTTTATTAGCAGAGCCATCTGTCACTTGTGTAATCCTCTGAAAATATATATTTAAAAAAAATCTATCGAGACGTGGATACAGCGTGAGCCTAAAAGTTTTTAAGGCTGCCTAGCCTTCGTTCAGGTTCATTGTTTTTAATTCACCATGTTGTGCTGTTGATTGACAGGATAATTTCCTCCTCTTGTTGAGATGTGTGTTGAGGCAGGCAGGCCTGTGTTAAATTCAGGACCACCCTAAATGACTGTATTAAAGGTATTTCCTTCCCATAGTTACTAGGAAGGGAGTTAAGACGTGTACCTCTAAGCTTTTTTTGGTATTTTTTTTTCTCCAAGCATATGGCTTTTAAGTTATTTAAACGGTTAATAAATGTTTATATGTTCACGTTCATCTCTTTTGGAAAAAAAAGGTTTTAACTATGCATCAGTACGAAAGTGAATTGAGTGTAACCATACATTATAACGATCAAAAAATTTATGCTTATTATATACTGCCTTTTTTTTCTCTTCATTTTTGGAGTGTGGATATATGACATTTTAGTTTTTGCTCCATTTTGAATGGACAGTGCAGTAAAGTCTGGACAAAATCTTTAGAAAATTCCCCACAGACACTGAAGTCAGAGAACCAATACTTTAAGCCATATAGAACGTGTGAAGTTCAGCGTCCATCCAGCGCACCAGCTGTACATCGGTGTTGAAGCTTCTGCTTGGAACCGGTCGGCTTTCATTTTTTTCCCAGCTTGTGTTTTACCTGGGAATGTGCCATGGATTGCTACAGATGTGTCTGGGAGGTTTTGTTTTTTTTCCCAGCGAGAGCCAGCTGTTCCCTGGAAAGGAAAGAGCGTCTGTAATCTGTTCTTTCTTACGTTAACACACTATTCCCTCTTCAACACGAACCTGGTCGGTTTGTTACAAGCAATGCACGGTTAAAGTTAGGGTTACCAGGTAGGCTTAGATTTTTATTAAATTTTTTATTTTTTGTTGTATAAGCTCCAGTGACATTGTTTTCACTCTGGAGATTTGCTACGTGTGAGATCAGGTTTCTCTCTTCCATTTTACTTTCAGACCTTTCTTTTTGCGCTCTGTGGTTTCACTCTTGCTTTTTAACTTAACAAGCAAGCAATCGAATTAAATACTGATATTCTGCTAAAGCACACTTATTTATATAGTTCTGTTTTGAACATGGCTGAGAAGACGAGCGCAAGTACCTGAAGTTAATGTCAAACGTGTTTCCCAGAGGGACAAAAAAAAGTTCCACAACAGTGCATCCCTGCAGCTCGGTTTAAGTCGGCAGAGAAGCAGTCACGCTCCAAATGTTTATGCTGATAAGCCAACTGGGCCAAGTAACATTGAAATCCGATTAGACGGCTGAATATAATGCGCAGAAAACCGAAGCGCTCTTTCAAAACTTTCCTTTCTTTCAAAAAAGTTTTATTTATTTTTTATTTTTTGGAAATGAGTTCCTTTTTTCTTCATATGATAAAATCCAACGATTAAGGTTTTGAAAAAGTTGAAATCGATATGTTGAGAGTGTCGAGATCGTTTAAGGCAGTTATTAAAGACACAAGTATTTAAATCTTAGTTAGTTTTTGACTAAACCCTTATTCGAAC
The DNA here is from genome assembly GCA_011419295.1 of Clarias macrocephalus. Classification (NCBI taxonomy): domain Eukaryota; kingdom Metazoa; phylum Chordata; class Actinopteri; order Siluriformes; family Clariidae; genus Clarias; species Clarias macrocephalus. Next base: position 65,331 of record JAAGKR010003630.1, read on the forward strand.
GGGAATTTTGTGTGACGCATTTGCACGGGATAAACGAAACCTGCGATTTAACTTGAATTTACTGACTTATTTCCCAGATATGATGTTAATGCTTTGTGTAACTTTATCTTTCTCTTTCTGTGTATAGCGATATGACCCAGTCCTCAAAATACTTTCGAGGCTCTCCAACGCAGCCTCCATTCTTAAGATTGATTAAAAGGTGCGCAGGAAACAAAAACCTTGAAATAAATTATATCCGACTCGCCAAATCGCAGACGTGCTGATTCGCACAGGACTAATACAGTATTATCACAGGACAGTGTCCTGGTGTTCGGTGAAATATGGTAGGTCATTTGCGGGGGAATTTTTACTTTACAAATTATAGACATGGCCATTCAAACGGGATTAAGATCACAGACCACCTCTGGAATTATAAAACATGACTAGAAGAATATAAATAAAATGAATACTAATGTCATGCAAACAAGGCTTACTTATGCCCTCCTAGCCTGCAAAAACAGACTAAATTCAGACTTTCCACAAAACCTTTGCATGTACCTTACACAGCCTATATGTGAACTGATCTAAACAAAAACTAGAAATATTACTTTAACTATTAAGAAATGCTCCTTGTTGGATGTGGAGACTGGAAGCAGTCATGTTGTTTGGACATCTTGTCTTGGTATAAGTTTGTCATTTCCCCTGCAGAGAATTATTATTATTATTATTATTATTATTAAGGTGTCACAGTGGGGAGGCAACTAAGCCGTTGACATTAACACCTCTGGACTAGTAAAAAAGTGTTTAATATGACGCTCCATCCACCGTTTAAGTTAGACGTTTGCGAAATCTCAAATGATATCACAACAAGTGCTTCACGCAGCTTAAACCTGTGCAGGTGTGCTGAAACCTCTCGGTTATAATTCTCGAGTGTCCGTGTTGGTCAGCGCACTGCGATTCGTCATCGTATCGGCCTACGGCTTACGAGCAAAGTGTGTGTGTGTGTGTGAGCGCAAGGAACAGTTTGCATATCTGAACGCTGATCTTTGTGCCTAATGGCCTTGAATATAAACACAGCAAACCCTTACAAGCAATTATTGCCTCCACGAAACGCCGGTGCTTTTCTTTCCAGTGTTCAATTGCGGTCAAATAAATGACTCTCTGCCTTTAGTATGTGCCCGGTTTGGAGAGCTTATACACACACACACACATACACACACACACACACACACACACACACACATACACACACACACACACACACACACATACACACACACACACACACACACACACACACCCTCCTTTTTTCACTCACCGCTGGCTATGTATGTTCATTATTGCACGATGATGGAAACAATTTGAGCACGTGCACTGCGGCCGTTCTGTAGGCTATGATGTCATGCGTGGCAGCACATGCAGGCAGGATGTGTGTAAAAAGCAGCAGTAATCATGGTTGTCATCATTATTGACTGACCCCCACCAGCACACACGCATACTTTACAGGTTTTTTTATTTATTTATTTATTTTTACATAAAGCACCGGAACCTGGCGTCTAAAAACTTGTTTGTTTTTTGTTTTGGTTTTTTCCCCATGAGCAACCAGATCTACTTTTATGGTTTTTGGTACTTGTTCAAGATTGTGCATGAGGAGAAGTTGTTGCTAGGAAGCTAAGGTCAGATCACCGGGTCAGCCATGATATGTTGCCACTTGAGCAGAGAGGGTTAAATCCCCAACGATTCCCCAACCTGCTGATCAGTAACCCAGACACTTAACCGCATGTGTAACCGGTTTCCGGTACATGAACTGGTACGCACTGGGCAGCACGGCTCCAGCACTAAAATGCAGCTGGTCCGGAACTCAGAACTACTTGCGTTGTAGTTACATAATGCGTCCATAAAGCAGGTTCCTGTTATCACTTAAGTTATAGCAGTTATAACCGTTTCCTTAGTTGAATATTGAAGACAATCAGCAATGCTGTAAAGTACAACAAAGAACTGACCCTGGAGACTAAATCATTTCTTCTTCATCATCATCATTTCTGTCTTCTCTCACGTTGCTTGTCTGCCTTGACTCACGTCCAGCTCTTTGTTTTTGAACGTGTCCTGTCAAAACACAGAAGGTGTTGCCTTTCACCTTTTGCACCAGAAGAAAAGTTTTTCTCTCTCTCTCTCTCTCTCTCTCTCTCTCTCTCTCTCTCTCTCTCTACTCTTCTCCCCCTCCAAGGATTGTGTAGCACAGAGAAAACAGCTTCCCAGAAACCTCCAGGAAAGGTTGAGCTTGTGCCACATGCTGGAAACTCTGAGAGGATCTCAGCCAGCCCGGGGTGGGGACAGCGCTCGGCCAACATCTGCCAAGGGTTCATTCTGAAATCATGGATTTTCCTCAACAAAGTCACTTCCTCACATATACACTGTTTTTTTTCTTTTTTTTTCTTCTTCTTATTCGTTGTAGTTTTGCTGCTTTATAGGCCGTGTGGATAAACACACTCATAAAATGTCATCCTGTTGACTAAACCTGACAAACATCACAGCGTCTCCTTCTGCACCTTCCGAAGTGAACGTGCTGAGAGAGAGAGAGCGAGAGAGAGAGAGAGAGAGAGAGCGAGAGAGAGAGAGAGAGAGAGAGCGAGGGAGATTATGAAGCGAGTTTGTGAAGACATCTGGACATGATGTTTTCGTTCTGAGAGAAAGCATGTGTATAAATCTCAGCCCCTTTCCCCCCATGCATCGTGTTCAGATGCTCACCAGACTAATATCCGTCGTAATAAGTTGAGAAGCTGAGGGCAGAGGGAATCTAAACCAGTTCCTGTTTCTCTAGAATTGTGGTTCATGATGCCTCGGAGAGTTTGGCCCACTTTGGGATGGGGCACGCTGTCGGAAGACATTTCAAGGAGGGTCTCCTTTTTTTTTTTTTTTGTTCTCTTTGCATTTTCACGAATGAGACCAGGATGTCGGTGTGGAGTGCTGCCAAGGTCACTGACGGATTAGCGAGGGATATAAAGGTCATAAGGGCTACTACTTACGACTCCCAAGTAACAGTGCAGTGCATGTGCATTAATCTGCGTGTGAGCAAGGAAGAAAGGAAGAGTTTGTGTGTGTGTGTGTGTGTGTGTGTGTGTGTGTGTGTGTGTGTGTGTGTGTGTGCATATGGGGCACCGCTAGTTTCCGGGCCAGGCCTTTTACAGAGCTTTTCTTGTGGTCACACATGTGTGTGATTTGAGTCCATAGCCAGGCCCAGTCCCCCTCCACCCCCCACCCCACCCCTCCTTAAACTATGTTCCCATAATTCATGTGGGCCTGAGATCCGTCCCGGCTTATGGAAGCAAACATTTCTTTTTTGGCCACAGTGATGTGGGCGCACCAATCAAGCGCTAGTCCTGCGTGCGATGGCTCAGCCATCCTGACAGGCTGCAGTCCTCTCTTTTCACGAGAGGACTTCTGTTATGAGTTGAAAGTGTGTGTGTGTGTGGTGTGTGATGTGTGGTTTGGCCTAGATATTCAAAATGGAACGAGGACACACGGATGAATGAATCGAGGCAAATGAGACAGTTACGTCCTCCTGCTTGTGAAGCATTCGCGGTGTTTCCACTTCCACGGAAATGGACCGTTGGGGTTTTTTTTTTTTTTTTTTTCCCTTCTTCACAAATCATGCACTAGAGGTCAAGCTTGTCCAACTGAATATCACTGATCGGTTCAATTGCATGCTCCTTTGGCCAGCGCTTTAAGAACCCTGTGTTTACGAAAGCTTGTTTTATACCGGAGGCATTGCAGCGCGGCCGGCAAGCTCGAATCTTTCCATGACGTTTTTGTTTTTACACAAACGGTGAGTTCAAAACAACGCAGGAATTTGTTTTGCGCATGCTTCGATAGCCGTGCCGTTGATGGAAAACAGCAAAAAGTTAAAAGTGTGAAACCGTTACGTTAATGTTGCATCATATTCACACGATAAACAGCACATGGTACATCATTTCTGTTATTTCTTCTTCGGTGCATGTCCAAGAAGCATGTCAAGTTGTTGTTTAGGATACTTTTAAAGCTTTCCAAGCTGGGCGTTTTAGTCATTTTATAACATTTAGAATTTATATCAGTTTGCGTAATAGATTTTTAGAACTCATTTTGGCACCAGTCAAAAGTTTATAACCTTCTTATTCAACATTTTTGTTTTGAGATTTGCATTTTAGAACGATTTCAAATATGTATGAAATAAGTTAATAAGTTAATATATGTTAATAAGCAATAACAACAGTCAGTTATTGTAATATTTGATCAGCTGTTCTGGAACAGTTCTTGCAAGAACGGTATTGTCAAGTGCGTTTACAAAACCCATCGAGCACCATGATGAAACTCTCTGGTCTCTCATGAAGACCTTCCCAGGAAAGCAAGACCAAAACTTGGCTCTACTGCAGAGGAGACATTCATTTAGAGTCACCAGCCTCAGAAATCACGATTAACAAACAGCACCTCAGATTAGAGCCATTTTGAAGGATTTACAGAGCAAAAGATCAGGGAAGACCATGGAATTAGAAGGTGTGTCCAAGCTCTTCAACCATCTCGGACCATCAACGCTTGATTGGTGTTCTAGGTGGAATCCTATAATGTTCCCTATAGTGGGAGCTTTTTTCTCCAGTAGCTTTTAAAAACTATGCTTCATAGATATAAAAAAAAAAAGTTATTTGTCTTTCCCTCCTCAAAGCGCTTGCATCTAAGAAAAGGTTTCCAGTGGACCTGGTTTAGAAAGCTAGAATTGACAAGCCGACAAGGTTTCCCCTGTACTGTATTGTATAACTTGGGGGGGGAACACTTAAAGTTTTTGTTTTGATTCATGCACAAGAATGTAAGTGCTGTTGTATAAAATATAAAAAAATTATCCTAATTACAGTTTATTAACAGAAACTAAATGTTAAATGTGTTCGTGGTTGCTGAACTGAAATGTGTGTCTCCGTCGTTCTTTATTCCTAGTTGATCCCGAAGAAGACCCGCATGTGTTCCACCAGTTCCACCGATTTGATCTGTCCCGCATTCCCGAAGGAGAAGCCGTGACCGCTGCCGAATTCCGTGTCTACAAGGACTTTGTGCGCGAACATCACGAGAACGAGACCTTTCACGTCAGCGTGTATCAAGTGCTCCGGGAATACCACGGCAGGTAACCGCGCAGCTGTGGACGCCACTTTGTGTGTGTTTGGATCATTTTAAACATATTTGTGATGCTGCGTTTTCCAGTCTGAGACGTTTGTTTGTCTTATTCCTGTCCTGAATCGTCGACCCGGTGTGTGTGTGTGTGTGTGTGAAGTCAGCCTGCAGCTGTGGCGAGTTTTATTAGAGTTTAGTGTGAAAGCCAGAGAGAAAGACGGAGTGAACTGTGCGAGATGAAACATGTGCTGCCGCCCACTCAGTCTGGGTCTGAACGCACATGCACACATGCGCATACACACACACACCCGCTGATGGGCCTGCCCGATGGTAGGTGTCCAGTGCCAGGTCTCCCACTGAATTCCTGTCGCTGATTTACAGCACAGCTGTTAGCACGCCGGCCATTACAAAGCCATTACTGTCAGTTAGTGCACTGTGGAGGCTTGAGCAGGAGAGAAACTCGTCTATCTCCTCCATCTACACTCGCATGGTCTGTCTTTTCATCTCCAGCCATATCTCCAGTCTGTTCCTTCTGAGCAGCACTTTTCTCTCTCTCTCTCTCTCTCTCTCCCTCTCTCTAGCTCAGCCTTTGCACTTTATTTCCTTTCACGCTCCACACACACTCAAACTCCTTATCAGCCCTCTGGCAATGTGAATCATCGCTCGTACACCTATTGTGATGCAGACGCTTCACGCAGACAGACGCCGTCTGCCCAGAGCCCCCAGGGAGGGAGGGAGGGAGGGGGGGACACTGAAACCCGAACCGCAAACATGCCATTTGTTCCTCAGATCAGCTCCAGTATCTCTCTTGAATCAGACAGGAATTTTAATCTGTGATAAGAGATGTCCCAATTTATGGAGGTTGATCTGGGATGCGAAGTAGAGGGCAAGCTCTGGCCTGTTTGACTCAAACTTTGACTTTCCCGATGCCTTCTGCTATATTTGTTGACAACACAAAGGCATCACGGCTCGTCAGACACGCATGGATCAGAGAGTCACGTGAGGAGTCGAGTCTTGTTAATTGTAATACTGTAGCAGTGGCATGGCATGATGTTTGTTTTACTGTCGCACAAAAGAATATGAAATGAGATGACTGTAGCACAATATGCCCAAAAGTATGTGGACACCTGACCACCATGCAAGAGTTGCACAATCGCATAGAATGTCTTTGTATACTTTAGCATTACAATAGTCCTTCGAGGCAGACAAGTCTGTATCCGCATGACAATGCCGGTGTGCACAAAGCGAGCTCTATGAAGATTCGGTTGGAGTCGAGGAACGACCACAGTGCCACTGAAACAGCTTTGGGATGAACTGATCGATTACGAATCCTCACAGCCACACTTCAGATTCTAGGGGGAAGCTTTCCCAGAGGAATTTAGGCGATG
>JAAGKR010003631.1:0-64757 GCA_011419295.1 Clarias macrocephalus
ATTTTGAAAGAATTTTAAACCACTGGTGCTACTGTACCAAAGTAACCAGGGCAGACAGTCTAAATCTACAGCTCAGGTGTATTGAAAGTGTATTTAAAGAACATGTATTACCATATTGAAAACATTAACAAATGGTTACATAGTGTGGTTTGAAAAATTGTACATAACTTATGAGCCATCACAGACATTCCACATCTCCCAGAAGTTCAAGGATTGTCCCACATATTGATAGTAGCTCCTTGACTCCCACAAATCATATACAATATCTTAGAAATCAAGGGAGAGAGAGAGAGAGAGAGAGAGAGAGAGAGAGAGAGAGAGAGAGAGAGAGAGAGAGAGATGCATCCGTACACATACTGATTCTGATTGGTATCCAGGGAACTCTCCCTGAAAAAGGTTGTGTAAGGTGGGATGTCTACTGAACTGTAATTTGACTACTAAACCTTCATTCTACTCACGGGTGAAACTTCTCATATTGAACTTATAATTCATGTCTCAGACTAAATATGGAACAGTATATTCAGGAACAGGTTTTAAAACCCTGCATGAAGTGGTTTAGATAAGACACATGGAGAGTGTGATGCTTGATCTCGGTTCAGCTCTTCAGCCTGTCTCTACAATGAACACACTGGTTGAACGAGAGGCAAAATAATAACAGTCCTCAACACAGGGATTTGTTAAACATCCAACATAACTCATTATTTTTTTTTTTCTACAACAGAGGACAGTATGGCTACATTGTGGCATGGATTAAGCAGGGAAAAAAAATCAATCACTCTTGTTTTTAAGTAACGCACCTTTTCCTCTTTTCCAAAGCAGGATAATTGCATTTCATGTGGGCTTTTTGTGTGGCTTGAATGTGTTGTCGTGGTGGGGGCTGGCTTGAAGTGCAGCCCTGCCTGTGCCGTTTGTAATTTAAGGCCTGCGCTTATCTGTGCCATCACCCTGGATTGTAATTCAAGGAGCAGCAGTGTTGGAGGGCCCTCTTTTTTATGTATGCCCCATTATTAGGACAGAGGGGAGATAGCTTTTAGTGGCAAATAGGGCCTGGCTGGATGGGGCTCGTCCAAGTGTTTTACAAATGAATGTGGAGAAAGGGAGTGAGGGAGGGAGTGAAGGAGGCAGGCGGCCGGCTGGCCAGGAGAGGCTGCGATTCACACATTAGGGGACCCCCACCCCCAACTTCACCCAACTCCAGCCTATGATGGACACAGAGTGAGAGCCCTGGCTGTTTCTCCCTGCTGGTAATTACTGCTATTAAAGCTAATCTTGCTACTATTCAGGCCTGCTTTTGTTTTGGGATTTAGCTTCTCAATGCTTGGAGAGTTTCTCCTTTCAGTCCGGTGCACAAAAGAGACATTTCTTCCAGTTGGTAATTATCTGGTATATCCTCTCCACCAGGAGCAGCTAGTAAAGAAAAAAAAAATACTCTTTGTCAACTGGAGCTAGCGAGGCCTATGCTCCCTCTTTTCCTAGCACATGCTAAATGTTATCAGATTATATTATTTTATATTATGTTATGTTAATTAATATTATATGCTGTGCATATTTGTATGGTGGGATTACAGTGTTATAATTTACATCCAGTAATTGGTTGTCTATTTGTATGGTACATGATTTGCTATCAAATCTCACTAATGTTTGAGTAAATGTAGTGGAAAAATTTGCATTCTCTTGCATTTCCCTTGAAAAATCTATGATCCAGAGATTTTTCACAATAGAACATAAAAATAAAAAAAACCCGGTCTAAGGACTGATTTGCACAACATAGACAATCGTATTCCCCGATAAAATTTAAGAGATCACGCCACATTGCCATAATGACTAGAGTGTCATCATTAATTATTAGTATTTCTTGTTTTTTGTTTTTAGGTCCATGGACAAATTGTTTCCTTTGGCAATATATCACATGCACATGTTCCAATTAATACTGTAGTCAAACGAGGTCTGCTATATAATTTTAATCAACATACTACTGTATGTTAATATTGTTTTGCTGATTCATAATTACCAGAGGTCTATGGCTCAAGAGCCATGTAAATTGTCCTGTTAGTGAAGATGACAACATGCAAGTTGAGGATGAAACCTGATAATGTAATATGCTTTAGTTTGTGTAACAGATCCCAGTTTGTCAGCTCCCAGTGAGTGCCCCTGTTCTGTCACTGGTTCACTGAACGGCCCTTGCAAACTCCATCCTCCATCCATATGGCTCCCCACTTCATAGTCTCATGCCTGCTGTGCTGGGACATCTTCTGATTGGCCAGTCACGCTGCCTCATATAAGATTGACAGGTGCCTTTTCCGAAACAGCAGGATTTGTAGCACTTATTCTCCAGTTCCCGCTACCCTGGGTCATCTCCTGATTGTCCAGTGATGCTGCCTTAAATAGGATTGACAAGTGCTTTTTCCAAACAGCTGGTTTTGTAGCACCTACTCTCTATTCTTGATGGATAGCCCAGCCCCACAGCTTATGGTTCTCATTTGAAGATCCTTATCCAGACCTCATTAGTGCCTGACGTATGAGTAGGAATGCATTCATACCGAATGAACGTCTCCAGCAAGCTGTACCAAGTGGCCATAGAAACATAGCGGAGCAGGTGCTTCCAATAAATAGCTTAAATCTCATTTTGACACAGGTTTCATTTTTCATACCACCGTGGTAGGCAGAGTTCTGAAACTGCCCAGAATGGAATGCCTAGATTAATCGCGCTCAAGCGCTGGACCGAAGGAATGCCACCTGTGTTTGAGAGCTGATGATCACGGGTTGAGTGGCTGGAAACCTTTGAAGTGTGTACGATGGCATATTCCAGGTCCAGACGGTGAGCGAGGCAGCAGGTACGTGAGTCAGCAGGGTGCCATGTAGAAGCGGGTAAATCAAAACGCAGCAGGTGCGGTAGATAAGGCAGCAGAGGGTTTGGCAGCAAGTACTTGGGACAGCTGAGTGAGCAAGGTGCTGTGGAGAAGGTTCACAGATTCGACAGCTGTGTGTTGGACCAAGTGATCAGACAGGACAGCTTCACAAGAGACACACACCATCTTTGAAGCTTCTTGGAAATTCGGTATTACTCAATATTAGTAACTTTATTATTATAATAAATAAGCCTATGAAACTTTAATCACATCCACTGCCGAGCTAGGTTTCACTGCAATGCCACATCCCACTCCAGTCTGGACATTATAACACTTTCACCCACTTACTGAGCACCTGTTTACTGTTTCTATCACATTACATTGATGTATTTATACTGTTCTCTCATTTCATTAGCAAAGATTTCCCATTATTTGCTGTAAGTGTGTATAAGTGAACTGAGTGAGATTTTCTGCTTTACTTCCAGTTCTGACTTTGTTTGCCTGATTGATTGACCTAAGCCCGCTTCCTGATAGACTGCCAATTTTGTTTTTGCAAGAACTTGCACTTAATCCAACTGTTCCAGCTTCATTACGGCCATTCTTCATTTTTTTTTTTTGGTCAAAGTGTTACAGTTACATCTAATCGAATTGAGCTCTGATATAGAATAAGTAGTTCACAACTGCTGATTATCACAAATCTAAATCATTTATTCATTCAACTCCCAGAGATAAACATAGCCATTCCCCCCTAATGGATGAGCTGTATTTGATGAGCTGTATTTGATCCCAGACTTTCACACTGTGCAGTCAGAGCTACCGTAGCATGCTGCGGTGATGGCCAGAGTGAGCTCTTTTTTGGCCATCTGGCACAAAGAGACAGAGCAAGGAGTTTTAGAGCTCGTTAGCGCCTGAATCCCACAGTGCTCCCACTGCCTGGCTCAAAGGGAGCGAGAGCTGTGAGGGATACCTCTGCCCACTCGTACACACAAACAAAACTGCTAGCATGGGCTGGCGGCATATGCAAACAGTGTGCTGTAGCATATTGGTGGAGACTCAGCTAGGGAGAGACCACATGTGTGTTTGTGTGCAACATAATATGGAAACTAACCCGTTAGCTTTCTATAATAAATGCAATCAGGTAAAGGCTTAATTCTGAAAAGAGGAGCTGTGGCGTAGCAGTGTGCATGCTTCTCCGAAGCTGTCATTTTCCAGCTGTGGCCTTAACAACATGCAGGCCATGTTTCACCAGATCAGCTCTGAAGTGTTGGGTTACATAAGAAAAGCTTATTGAAGCTGACATCAAGCCTAGGTTTGGGTTTGTCTTCGTGCGCCTGAGCTGCATTAATCATAATCCACATGTTCAAGTCATGAGGGCTTGTTGTAGTTCTTGTCCATTTGCATTGACAAGTTGTCCTCCAAGCAGTTTCAAAAGATCTGATTTTATTACAGCTCCATAAAGGGAAGGCCATACATGACATGAGGAAACTTTGAAGCATGGTTTCTGGTCGAAATATGCTGATGCTTTAAAAACCTGCATATCTGTCAAAGACTGTAACATTGTGCAAAGTGAATGTGCATACGGAGGAGATCATATGAGGTCATATATTCAGTGTGATCAAAGAAACATCACGCTTAATATACTTCTTTAAAGAGTGGTGAGAGATGTAACAGAAAATTTATTATTGATTGCACAAGAATCTAAATCTATCTGCTTCTCTCATCTTTTATATTTTGTTCTTATTTACCCAACAAACAGATTTAAGAATAGTCAATTAACCCAGGCACCTTATCATCAGAAAATAGGCAAATTAACAAAGCAATCAGTGAGAGCAACTAAGGTTTTCATTCTAAATACATTCAGAAATACATACATACATAATTTCCGGGCATCAAGCAGCAGGTTAGATTGGGGCCAGTGGGGTAGAGGGCCTCAGTCTTCAGACGGCAGCCTGTCGGTGCTGATAAAAGCCACTAGTCTGTCATCGCTGATTCTTACCTCCAGTCAGCCAGGCTGTCAGGACGTCAAAGGCAATCTGGTAAAGTGCCAGAGGCAGGAGAGCCAATGAGGAGGAGGGACAATGGAGTGGGGTACAAGTTCAGATCCACTCTGTAGATGATGGAGAGAATGCTCTATAAAGGGCCTCAACGGGGCCATGACAGCATTTTGTGCTGTTATTTATTGCGAAAGGATGCTTTATGACGTGGGTGTGTCTGTGTGAAGGTAGAATCAGATGGCACACTATTGTTTAAGTGCCATATGCAGGAATTGGTTGGTGATGCACTGGCCCGTCTGTGTATCTCTTCTGCATCCAAAATGACATTTGATTTTGGAGTTCTGGTACTTAAAATTCACTTGTCATCTAGCTGCATATTTAGAGGACAAAGCAAGGTCGTTCGATTTTACAATTGCCCACTGCTGGGCATGATAAATGCATTCATTTTGTATTGATTCATTCATAAAGTGGCACATTTATGCCAAAGCCCATGTCTCCATTTCCTGTAGAGGAATCATATCACTGGAACAAATAACCATTTGGTAGCACATATTTAGCAATTATTGTTGAGTTTCAAAGCCAAGTTTCGGATATGCACAGTGCCAGATGGCCACTGATGGCATCATTTTTTCAGCCAAGTGTATCATATGAAATATTTTCATTTCATTCAATTTTAATGACAAGCTTGCATGCATAGAAAGGGGAACTTATAGCAGTTTTTAATTTTTTTTTTTCCAGAAATCAATGTCTGAAACATACACATTCATGCACATGGCCCGTTGATAAACAGCTTGGCATATGAAAACCTAACAAGAAAGACAATCACAATGTACATCATGTAGGATTTTTGTTTTACTATACATTTTGTAATTACAAACATTTTCAAACAAACATTGCATGTCTTCATTAGTCTTTTTCATCTGATAAGGCATTTAACAGCAAACAATTCTGCTTTGCTTTTGTATAATATAACACTGTAAATGTAGGCGGCACAATGGTGTAATGTTTAGCACAGTGGCATTGCACTTTCAGGGTCAAGGGTTTGATTCCAACCTTGAGTATGTGTGCATGGCCTTTGCATGTTCTCCCCTTGCTTAGTGGGTTTCCTCTCACAGTCCAAATGTATATGCATCAGGCTAATTGTGTGTGTGTGTGTGTGTGTGTGTGTGTGTGTGTGTGTGTGTGTGTGTGTGTGTGTGTGTGTGTGTGTGTGTGTGTGTGTGTGTGTGTGTGTGTGTGAGAGAGTGTGTGGATGTGTGTTTGTGTATGTTTGTGTGTGTGTGTGAGTGTGTACGTGTGTGTGTATGTGTGTGTGTGTGCGCACTTGTATGCCCTGAGATGGATTGGCATCTCATCCAGGGTGTCAATCTCACCCCACCTGATGCCCTGAGTCCCCTGGGATAGGCTCCCGCCTTCCTGTAGCCCGGTACAGAATAAGTGGTCGAGTGAATGACTGAGTGAGTGAAAGCATATGTATAATTTATTTTTAAAGGTAGCCTTTGGTTACAGCAATCATTCATTCATCTCCAGTTACTTCCTCATTCATCTCAGGGTTGCCATTACTCCTATTCCAGAGACCCTGGGAAATATACCCTGCATGGGATGTTAGTAAATCACATGTATAATTCATTCATGTAAAAGCATAGCAAAATAATTTAGAGAGATGTCCCCCCCTCCCATTTTACATTTAAAGATGTAAGCTAACCAGCATTTATCTTAATATAGTAGTGTATATTTCAGAGAAAGGAGACCCATGGCTAGGCCACCAACAGTGGACTAAATGTCATTAGTCTTAGTTCTCATTAATGAATTCTGCAGTGATGCCTGCAGATTATTCAAAGTCAGTTTGGAACCGAGCAGGGTGAAATATGATTCTGCTTAGCTCAAGCTGTAAGGGGGCGTTCGAGTGACAGCTCTGTATTGCATCGGTCAGCCTGTGCAGCTTCGTTAATCTCACAGACACACAAATTCAAGACTTTTAGATGTAATTTCTAATAGTCTGGGCCAGTACATGGAGAATGTTAGACGTTAGACTTAAATAGGTTAAATACAGCACCTCCAGAATCTAAAGAAAACAGCATCTAATTCAAGATGAGGTCTGAAATAATAATTAAACCTCTCAACATACCACATCTTTCCATGCCATCTGTTTATCCTTCTTTGCTGCCCAGTTTATTTCAATCTAATCTTCAAATAGGGATTATGTCATGATGAGGACACACTTGACCTTACCCCCAAAGATCCCTCAGCATAAATAACCAGCGTACTTCTATTTCACCAGGAAATGGATGGAACTTGTTTGTTTGGGTTGCAGTCACACAATAGCCGGTCCTCACTGCCCTTCACATGGACTTTGTATCAGATATCATGCTGTAGACCAGAGCGGTTTTAAAGGTTCAGAGTTCAGCATGCAGGTTGAACTGGTTTGGATCTGGCACTGCAGTCATTCCTATTTAACTGTTTGTATAGGAAATCATTCTTAGCATCAGGGTCAGCAGAGATCCGTTATTCTCAAGGCTATCTTATTTGTGTTCAGTGCGATTTTTATCTGGGGAGCAACAAAATCTGATGACACACCACATTCTGCATGAATGGTTTGAAGGTAGGGATGTAATTGAAAATGAATATAAATGCATTATTTAAAATTAACCGTGTGTTACAAATATGTATACACACGTGTATTTGTGTGTTACAAATGCAGACACAAATAGAAATGCACTATTCTTTTATTTATTTATTTATTTATTTATTTTTCTTCTGGAGGTGTGTATTGGGACTAGAATCGAACAAAAAGGTGGAAAAACATGAGGTTTTAACTTTCGTGTCTGATGTCAGATTCTGTATGAAGCGTGTGACACAAAAAAACAACAAAAACACACTCAGGATCATAAATGAGCAAGGTTTGTTTATATCCTCAATGTAATTTGTTGAGAAATATTATAATTGGGTACACACAAAAATCCAAGCTACGAATGCAGACTTAAAAAGAAAAGAATAGAAAAGACGACAGTCTTGCACATCATCAATAACTGAGACCAGTTGTCATAACACAGCCAAAATCCACCTCAAACTCCATTACCCACTACGCTGGCCACCATGGGCTACAATTCCCAGCACTTCGCTACTTACGTTCACACTCATAAGTGTCCTAATCTTTCACACCAGTTTCTAACCAGTCACTCTCCAAGTATTAAATTAGTTGATCTAGCCGGAATTTACCAAGCATTAGTTTTCTTGATATAACTATATCCAATCGCTGTTTTAAGTAAAGAAACACTAATCTGTCAAAGCTTCTCTTTTGACAAAAATTGTTAATTCAAATGATGTAGATGATCTTCACTATGTTTTCAATCTAAATAAAGAGAAATACAATGCTCGCCCAAAAACGTCACACACTAATATTTTGTTGGACCACCATCTGCTTTGATTACTGCCAGGGCATTATTTCAGTATGCTTATACCATATTTATTTCATCCCAAATCCGCATTAATTTCTCTCCAAGATGTTGTATTGATAATCGGAGAATCATCAATCGAAAGTCTTCTCCAGCACATCCTTAAGATTATCATTGGGGTTAAGGTCTGGACTCACCGTTGACCAATCCATGTGTGAAAATAATGCTGTTCTCATGCTCCCTGAACCACTCTTTCACTATTTGAGCCCAAAGAAATCTTGGAATATGTCCATGCTTTCAGAGAAGCGGGAAAAAAAAATCTACTGATGGAAAAAGCAAGTCATTCACTACATTCTGGTAGTCAGCTGACCTCATTTCTTTTGGGCAAATAACATTGCTGAACCTAGACCTGACCAATAGAACCAACTCCAGATCATAACACTGCCCCCTCAGGCTTGTACGGTAGGCCCCAGGCATGATGGAACAGGGTAAATCTGGAGTCATTGCACCTTATTCCAATGCGCTATTTTTCATTCTTTATGCATTCTCTAGCATTTTTTTTTTATTATTATAAGTGGTTAAGAAGTTTTCTTAAGAGTTTCTTAAGTTTTCTTTAGTCCCAATCCCTCGAAATTGGAAATGCTATTACTTTTCCACCAAACATAGCTGTGAGTTTTATATATATATATATATATATATATATATATATTATTATTATTTTATATTTTTTTTTTTACAATTTCAAGCTTTGAAGTGATCCCCTATCTTGTTCATCCAGAATGTTTTTTTTCCAACCACATTTCTTTAGTGAAGATGATGGTTCACCACTATCCATGTATATATATATATATATATATACACATACACCTGTAGATAGATAAATAAATAAATAGATACATTACTTAGCATTATGAGTGGACTCATTAATTTCATTTAGTGTAACATGTCTTTGCTCATAGATATGAAGTTTTTAATTTAATTACTTCTTTGCAGATATAGCTCTATCTGAACGCTTGCCTCCCGCATACCACATAACCACATGGAACCTTAGGATGCGTTGACTTTTCTTGCACCCTGACTTCAAACGCAAGATTTGCAGCAGAGAACTTCATCTGTGACTGACCCTGCCACAGTTAACCTTGCCACGGCTTGCCTACATTATTCGATGTTCCCTCTGCCCTCCATCTCTCAGCCTTAACACACTGACTGTCTCCATGGATGCATCTTTGAAGTCGGCAGATTGGGATTTACGTTATTCAGGGTGAGTGGCTTAAAACAAAAGTGGCATTCTTCATTCGCAGCTCATTCCCAACTGTGCCTCCCGAATGAACCTGCTGCAAACAGCCAGGATCCTTCCCATTGCTGTCCAATTAACTCTGCCACCAAGCCGTGCTAGCAAATCACCCAGCCAGATTAAAAGATCAGCCCAAATTAATGTCGACATTGTGGAGCAGGCTTGCACTGCTTTCTCTTTGGGAAGTCTTTCTGATTTGAAATATAGAGAACAGAAAACAGCCCAGGGGGTCGACTTGTAAAAAGATGAGACAAGTTTAAAATAGTGATTCAAAAGGAGCTCATGTGTTTCTAACCCATATGACTATATTTTGTCTTATTTAAACATCATTTATTTATTGCCAGTTGACTCGGTGTGTGTTCACACAGGGTCAGATTTTGTATGTGCGTTTGCATGCATGTGTGCCTGTGTGTTGGAGGTCATATATGACTGACAAGCAGAACAGATGGTGAATAAAGCTCATGCTTCAGATTCCAACAGGGGGAATTCCTTCTTTTGTTTTTCCCCTTATCTCCTGTAAGTCGAGTGGATGAAAGTTTCTCTTGCTGTGCCGGTCACTGACCTTTCCTAATGTCCATGCATATCCTGTCCAAAAGCATGTTATTCATTATCTTTGTATGAAATTTTTTACCCTCTAACACATCCTGATTTTATAGTCTATCCAACCTTTTTACAAACATGTAGAGTATGTACAATGGACGACTACTAAATGGACACACTTATGATGCTCTTGTACGATGGATGCCCAACATAATATCTGAAATATGATCAAGTATCTAGAGTGACCTTAAGATATAGAATAAAAGTCATAACCAGCATAAGGCCACACTGGTCTCTCTCTCTCTCTCTCTCTTTCTCTTCTGACAGTGGGCACATAGCGTCTCTCCCTGTCTCTTCCACTGGTGGAATGCTCCACCTTCTTTTAACCTTCTCTGTTGCACTGCTGTTTCAGCAATAGCTGTCACTCAAAGGAGTCTTTTAATTGGGATTTTTCCCTGTGCCCTGTTTGGCATACTATGTAAAAATTAATATGCAAAAACATAATAAAAAGTCATCTGATTGTAGTTAGGCTAATACAACCTCATATATATTTCTAGCTACAATACATACTTCATATGTGTGTTTGTGTGTGTACGTATGTATGTATGTATGTATGTATGTATGTATGTATGTATGTATGTATGTATCAGAACACCCAATGCATTACATCCTGTATGGTTTAGCAGGCAAAGTGTTCAAGCTCTTGATCCAACCTCCAAATTCCCCATATCTTAATCCAACAGAGCAACCATGGAATGCATCAGACAAGCAAGTCCAGACACCCACGGACGTCTTCTGGAGTCATGAGCAGTCATGGCCAGAGCTGCACAAGGGAACCTACACATTTTTGGGCTTAATGTTTTGCATTTTAATATTATAGCTGATTGGATTTCTTCCTCTTATCAGGGATTTATTCCTTGCCATTAGGGATAAATTAATAACTTTAAAACATTTCTATTCTGATACTGAATTCACAGTGCACAAATGTTTACTTGATGTATGATAAGTATGAAAATGTATGCTCCATAGTCACTTGAGCACAACCCTTTCGAACTAATTTCAGATATACAATTACATACTTACTTAAAATCCACACCAGCTCCGTTGTGTTACGGTTGTGTTGCATTGCCGTGCTTGTGCTTATTCACAGCTTTATTCCATCCCTATTAAGTAGAAGCTAACTTCACTCTTTCTGAATGCTGTAGACTTCCACTTCTAAACTTTTGAGTGTAAAGTCAGTGATACTTTTATTATTAGCTTTATCACCCATTCAACATTGTGGTTGAACCATGTTTTTTCACTACTCTCTTTATCCTGGTAATTGTCATGGTGGATCTGAAAGCTATACTGGGAGCACTGGTTATGGAGCCGGAATTTATCCTGGCAGTATCATGCACACAAATTTTTACCTTGGGGCAATAAGGCTTACCCAAATTGTTTTCAAAGCTTAAAAGAGCCAAATATAGGCCCCATTTTTAAGACATTTTATAATGTAGCCTGCTTTATGTAATATGACATAGCATATAAAGTTATGTTTTGTAGCTGCTGTAAGTATTAATAAAGGCTACCACCAGTCATTATGAGGTATTATGTATACTGTCTGACCCAATTATGTGTTATTATAATACATTGTAGGAACAAGATTTACAGGAAGTGTTACCATATACGTTCTATACGGTATTTTCTTTCAAGTTGAGCAGCTAATTTGTTCTGTTGGAAAACCATAGCCTGCTCAAGATGCCAAGAATGTGCAAAGCTGTCGTCACGGCTGCTTTGAAGAATATAAAATATGAGAAATGTTATTTCGCTTTTATCTGCCTAACAAATGCATGGACTGGACAGGATAATAAAACGGCATAATTAGTTTAAGGAGTAGACTGTTTACCTAATATTGAATGACTGGATTAAACGCTGCAGCGATTTTTTTTTTTTTTTTTTTTTGTCAGATACACTAGCCTCTTAAAAAAATGAATGGTGTCTCAGTGTAATCCGAAAATAATGATTTAGTGGTGTATGGTTGAATGGGATAATATTTACTGAATGGCAAATGAAACTTTAGAAGATGATCAACGCTGTGCAGGGCTGTGCTGCTGTGGTTTTCAATGGTTTATCTGGTTGTGGACATAATTACAGAAGGCTATTATTAATCCATTCTGCTTCACAGAGTGTTAAAATGAACTATGCATGGTCTGAAAATGATGTATGGTCTTAAAAATAACTCCACCTGCAGAAGGCCTAACAAAAACACGAACTCCAGTGTCTTAACACGGACGTCTCCTGTTTCGGGAACAGCTGCAGCCCACACAAGTACTTGCAAAGACTTATGGGGTATGTTCGAGCCAGGCTTAAACGCTTTCAGATCTTTTTAAGCTTTCTGAATCTGTTGGTCTAAAAACAACTTTAGTAAGGAGTTTTGTATTTAAGATTTTTTTTTTTTAACCAATAATCCATCATTTCTCATCTTGAGTCAAAAACTGACTCTTATAATGTAATGTGTTGTTTTATTTTTAAAAGTTGGCTTACAGTAGCTTTAGCGGTGTCTGTGGAGTTGTACAGTGTATCTAATGCAGCGTGTCTGTAATTAGAGCGAGCGATTTGAACATCTGCCTGCCTGTTTTGCTTAGATGGCCATTCAGAGCATGCATGCTACGAGATGTTTTCATTGGCCTGCCGCGGAGAAAATGCACTGGCCGGCGACCCCTCGACTTGGAGCAGAGAGTGGAGGTAGAAAAAAAACCATGTTGACTCTGACAAATGCAAGCGATTGGACATGCTCTATAAATCATCACCCACATCCTTCTAGACTGCAGGGAAAATGAGATGAGGGGGTAAGGGAGGAACCTGTGTGTGTGTGTGTAATAGTAGGAGATCGGGTAGATGAAGTGTGATTGTGCAGCAGGAAAAAAAGCGCCAAACTTCCAACTTGCAGAGATACTATATGAGTAGAGAAAGATAGTGAGCTAGAGAGTTGACGGCAGAGGTGCTGCTTATGACAGAAAACGAGATTGATTATGATGATGTAGGAGTTTGGTCTAGATACAGTATGGGAGTGTGTGCACAAGAAAACAAGAGGGAGAATGTATAGAGAGTGCATAGAGATGGAGTGTGCATGTGTAGGCCTGGTTTCTGTGTGTGTGTGTGTGTGTGTGTGTGTGTGTGTGTGTGTGTGTGCGTGTGCGTGTGCGTGTGTGTGTGTGTGTGCGTGTGTAAAGACCGCTATTCATTGCAGGCAGCTGGAAGTACTCAGAGCTGCTGCACAGAGCATGAACAGTACCAGCCCAGACTCCACTCTCCCCTCACTGAGTGCTGCCTCAGTCAAAGCCCCTATAGAGAGAGAGGCCTGCGTCTCACCAGTGGCGTAGCCTCTAAACTAGAACAACACAAAGGCCAGCAGGAGCACACAGCAGCCCCTCTCAGGAAATCGGCCTTGTTTTGACTGTACGCTGCCGTGCTAAGAATAAAACCGGGGCAGGCCACTGTTAGTTCAGACATTCAATATTCTCCCTGATGTGCCATGCTTTTAAGTCCCATATTTTGGGCTTCTGAGATGAAAGAGGATTTACATATCAATTACTAGACAGCACACGCTCCAAGTCCTGTTTAGCTTAGAAGCCTGTTTCCTTTTTAAGTTGAGATGGTTTAGCGAAGCAAACTCCAAAGCATAAATACAGATCCATAGTGTATGCTGGCTATATATGCTTCTTGGATACAAAAACCGAGGAAAATATGGTCAGACTGGGAGGGACCAGCATTTTCCTTAAAAGCAACATTAAAACAGTAAAATGTTTCCGTGCACAGCTGGAGACTGGATGGAGGGGTATTCAAGCAACTGTCACAAAGCAGATCCTGCTGAAAACCCATATGTTTCAAACGTCAGACCAGGACAAGAGAGAACAGGTGCTGGAACCCAGCCTGGAAGCTCAGGGTTATTGAATACTTCTCCTTGTTGTAACTTCAAGACTTTTCTGTCTGGCTCAGTGCCTTACAGTTTAACTGTCTCTGTAGCTGGACATGGACGTCTTATCTTATGTTGGGGGAAAAAAAAGGACTCAGTTGGGAGGAAAATCATCAAATCATGGTAATGTTTTTAATAGGTCATTTGAGTGGATTTGATTGAGTTTCAACAAATAGGTCCCCTAGCTTAAGGGCAAGGAGAGGACAGAGAGAGAGAGAGAGAGAGAGAGAGAGAGAGAGAGAGAGAGAGAGAGAGTGATAACGCCCACATAAATCTGTTACTAATTATGCCAGCTTTGCATGTCTGACAGCATAGCTTGAGCTCTGAGCACACTTTATCACCATCTTAAGTTTACCGAACACTCAAACACACTGGCAGTTAGTTATTGCCCACTGTTTGGGGATTTCAAACAAAAGACTAAACTTCAAAGTAATGACAAATCAGATCGGACTGAGATTCAATCAGGATATATGTGTGATTTACCACCTGATGTTCAGTGTGATTCATAATTTACATTTAAACATTTGCTCATACAAAATCGTGGAAGCACTGAAAGAAACCAAAATAAATAATAATAAAAAAAAGTTTATCCTCTAAAATCCACTGCATATGTACTTCTGACTAATGTACCTCCATCCAAACAGAAATTGTGTTTTGACTTTGATATGGAAAAAATATAATATCTGGAAAATGTGAAAAAGAAAATGGACTGCTTCTCAAATAGAAATTCCACAGATAGATGCACAAACAATCTTTTTGGAGGAGCAGCTAACGACTTCCCATACACCATCCTGAACCATGGATCTCAGGGCCACTTGATGTAGGGCTGGAATACACCCTGAATAGGATACTGGTCCATCACTGGGAATCAGAAACATACACATACCTATGAGTAATTTAGCATTGCCAATCCACAAACCATGCACAATCTAACCTGAACTAAGCCCCCTGTCACACTCGGACGAAGATAATTTCCTATAAAGTTCCCATAGTTCCTATGGAATCATAAAAATACTATAAAAAATACGTCCATTTATCAAGTTTATGTTGTTACTAATTTCCTATTAAGGCACATGATCATGCGCTCACTATGTCCATTTACTATGAAGAGATTTATTACTGTGTCTGATCAAATCATACTATTTATGCTATTACCAGGTGCTTCTGGCTAGTTGATGTAAATACCACAACATGTCCAAGTGCTTTTCAGCATGAAGCAGTGGTGTGAGGAATTGGATCCAGTATTTATACTAAATGCTCTAAATGTGACATAGACGGGCTGATAACCTGTTGCATAGATGCCATAAATGTGGTAAGCACTGGAAGAACATAATATGCTAATGACTTGACATACAGAAATAAAATACTACATGCTTGCTGGTTTCTGCTGCGTTCCAGTCAAGTTGTAGGAGTTCTTACGTAGACAAAATGGTTATGTAGCTCTGTTTGACAAGGGGTAAGGATTGAACCAGAGAAAAGTCAAATTTATCTTTATCTTTTGATACCATATAACAACTAATTGTTAGTATTGATGGTCCCTAAAATGGCTTGAATAAAATGACATCTTCATAAATGATTCTATGTTTTGCAAAAAGACACTAAGATCGACAAATCATTGATTTATTCCTTTAGTGTAGTTACTGCTGACAAGATTCATGAACATAAATAATTTTGTTGGTTGGCATGTGCTTATCTGTGATTGTTCTTAAATGTTCTTAACTGTGATTGGCTCATCTTTGACCAAGATTTGCTCTATCATTAATTTGATCAGCCGTTGTTGTCTATTTATTAATAATAATAATAATAATAATAATAATAATAATAATAATAATAATAATAATAATAATAATAATAATAATAATAATAATCTTCTTTGGTTCCTATTTCTAAAATGTAAACAAATTACTGTAAATTAGTTAAACGAAATGTCACAATGCATTCAATTCACTCTCCTTTTAGGAAAATGTACTTCCTTTGACTTTCTGATGTGATGCATGAGAGAAAAAAAAGCCGCTACTAGAATTTTTGTTGGGTCCCATGGGATCCCATTCACAATGCATGCCTCTGTATCTTCATGATCATTTGGGAAAGATTTGCCTTTCTGAAAAATATAGTTGAAACTGTCTGTGATTTTTATTTTTAGAAACTGCTAAGAGAGTACATGCTAACAGTCAAAAGTTTGGACACACCTTTTAATTGCACTGTCTTTCCTGATTTTTACTGTCTTTCTAAATTTTATAACAATGTTGGAGGCATCCAAAATGTGCAATAATCGTCTCTGAAAAGATGACTCTGTAAAGGGGATGGTCTTCATGAGGGTCAGTTTTGTCATGGATGGTGCATGATGGGTTTTGCAAATGAACTTGACAATAATGTTCTTGCAAGAACTATTCCAGAAGAGCTGACCTTCATATGTTAAAAGAACAACTGATCGTTGTTGTTGTTGTTGTTGTTGTTGTTGTTGTTGTTGTGTTTTTACCTAATGGCATGTGTTATTTCATGGTTGTGGAAAAATACAATATTGTTCAAGCATATAGAAAATTAATTAAGTCTTGTTCCCAAACTATAATGTCTGTGCATTTTGTAGACACTATATATAAATATATATACAGTAAATTAATTTATCTATGCTGGTGTTCATTATGGTGTTCATTCGTAGTGGAGTAGAGCTTTTACAGATTCACAGATTTGTTTCATTGCCCAGTGGCAATAACAACACTAGGACAAAGGAGTGTCAGAGTTCCACTATTCCCATCCTGGACACAACGCCAAGACACTTAAATGAGAAACTGGACATTAGCCAATGGACACTGGGAGAGATAAATGGACCTCTGCTTTATTATATATTTTTTGGCTTGAGTACATCAGACCATATGGAATGAAACGCTACATTAAATTCATCCTGTATGTGCTTCATCCATCAATAGTTGTCACCGTGCTGAACTTGTTTCCAACAGTGTTCAAAAGGCTTAGATTGTCCAAAAGGCTATCTTAAAAGAGTTTATCTGTGCAGTAATTAGTTAATAGTTTACATAATATTAAAATAAACACAACATTGTTGGCCAAGATGTATTCATATTTTTATGAGATGGTTTATAGAACACTAGGAGACACCATTATGTTTTTTTTTTTCTGACTATTTAAAAAATTATTTTTAGATTCTTGACACACAGGGATGAAAATGTCTATAATTCTCTTCACCTTGTTCTGCCATCCAGTGGATGAAGGTTAGTTTGATCTCAAGCATAATGTTATACAGTTCAACTGCTTTGAGAATGCTGAGTTTAAAGCAGGGAATACGACACTCATCTAATCCCAACAGCATAATAGGGCATGTTACATAACATGAATTCCTGCACTCAGTGCCCTTTCAATGGCTCTTTTCATAGTGCACAGAAGCAGACATGGCCTCACCCTACTGCCAGCCATATTTATGTATATCATGTTTAAACTCAAGACAACCTATTGTAAAGTCCTTGATAAAGTATTTATACAGTCTACAATACTTGTAAATAAGACAGAACAGTTGAGTGAATGTCTCTCTTTCACTGTACAGTTCTTATCAGCTTAAACTTATCAGCTGTATCCTCATTTTGAAAGCTCGTGATAAAAACCATTATGTAGAAATGAAATGATTTGAGGAAGGCATGGTGGCAAACTAGATAGCGTTATCACCTTATGGCTCCAGGGTGTGAATGAGTGTGTGGACGGTTCTCTGGGATGGATTCTTGCTCACACCATAGTGTTCTGGGCTCTAAACAGGATACTGAAATAAATTCATTTATAAATTCATTTATGTTATAGGGAATGCAGGAGATCATATATTCAGTGTGATGTATATCTATATTCATTTCTGCTGCCATGCATTACATAAAATCCTGTTTGCTTTGCTCAGTATAGCTGTTTTCCCATTATCTTGAGAATTTTATCATGGATGAAACATTTTAGATACGATTCTAAAGTACCAATATGGATGAAACGGTGTTCCTCCTGTGGATTCTGGACATGGCCTGAGTGTATGGACATTAGTATTTTTTTGAGTTGACATTGAGTTATTTAGAACTGAGGAGTAGCAATGTCGTAGAATTATGTAAGTCCTGATGGAGGCCAAGATGCCATCTGAACACTGCAGGGGGAAAAAAAAGGAAAGAAAGAAGGAAAGAACATTGGATTCAATGCTAATTTGCGCCAACTGCTCTCCCTGGGTTTGAATAATAACAGGATCATTCTGTTTCTCTTTTCCCTAATGACAACTAACAAGCAATTTACCAGCCAGTCAGTGAAGCTCCCCTCCGAGCTTTATTCTAAAATCAATTCTGAATTTTGGAAGAAAGAAAAAAAAATCTGCTCTGTAACACAAGAACTATGAGATTTTACAGCAAATATATAAATGAAGGTGAAATTCTCAGCTAAACCTAAGAATTGTTTACAACCCACATGAATGACAAGTGACTCCTGTACTTACTGTAAAGCTCGCTTGTCAGCATATCTGCCTGGGAATACGACAGCTGAAAGATTTGTGCAAATATTTCACATGTAGCAACTTTATGACTGGTTGTTCACTTTTTTTACAGACCGAACGTTGTCCTTTTTCGAAAGTAGTTTTCGTCTGGAGCGCAACCAAATCTTTTGATGTTTTTCTCATCCTCATGTTTTACTATCATCTCCATTCATTCACTTCTGTCAAATAATCTCTCCTGGGAGAGCAGTTTCATTAGAAACACCTGTGTGAACACTTTGTACATACATACTTTTATTCCCAACTTCCTGTCTGTTGCCTCAAGAGAAGAATTAACATCTAATTCCTAAATGTGATGTACTGTATGAATTTAGTTGATTTATGAACCCTAAACAGAGTATAGGTTTAGATTTTATGAATTTAAGCGCAATAACCTATATACAGTATGTGCATAAAGCTATAATCTGTATTTGTATACATGCCATATACACACAAACATATGCTTGTGGTTTAATATTAGGATTATATTGTATGTATCACTATTTAGTCGAATAAAGCACATATGTTTGGTCGGACTATTATATTTTGCAGCACTTACACAAACACCATTTCCAAAGACGTGCACATGCTGTTTAGATGTTCACATGTTGTTTTGATCCCGTTCCGACAAACCACCCTCTGAGGGCTAAGGCAGCTATGTGTGTGCGGGTGTGTAATCGTAGCGACAAAGAAGTAGAAGTGATCTGAAGGACATGGATCTTAGCCAGCACATATCTTACATGCTCCACATCATAAAAGCGCAAAAAGCCGTGGCCCCACAGTCTCTCCCATCTGCCATGAGGCCCTAAACCTTTCATGCAAACCTAAAGTCTGCCACCACCCTTGGTCACTATACAGCCAAATTACACTTTTCCACATTCAGTTCCTATATGTCACCCTTTCACATGAGGTGAGATTTTTGACTTTTGCTCTAATGCCGGAAGCCTTATGTTTCTTTTAGTGGCCAAGTCATTTCCTGCTTTAGGGTAACGACTATGCAAGAGAACTGTAGGCCTGTCTTTACACATAATTGGAGATTTCCTCCAGCTGTCACATTCAGGTAAACACCTTGCCCTCTTTCCCCGATTGCCTCCCTTCCATGTGTCTCTTGAGATATTTTATAGTTTGCATGAGCTCTGCAGTCGTGCTGTCAGTTTAAACTATTAAAAGTCAAGAGGACAGCATTTCCAGAACGTGAAGAGCTGATGAACTCAATCCAAGAGTTACATTCATCACGCTCATGTCTACATTTGGGTTTATGTAGAGGCATGGTGTAAAACCTGTCAGGAGTTGCTAATGTGCTATTATTATATGATAAGGATCAGCAGTGATCCAAAGCCCTTCCTCTGCTTTCATCCGGCAGGCAGTACGTGAGTAATGGTGGATGAGCCGACTGAGTCATGAGCATTCACCAAGCTCAGGCTGGCCTGACCACAATTAGCATGCCAATGTAGTCAAACCTCCATCAATCACAAACTAAACTCTCTCTATATTGGAAAAAAAAAATTCTTATAAATGTCTGCTCAAAATCTTTGCTGTTTTTGAGTTCATGAATAGTATTAACATTCATAATTTGGGACCGGGGCAACAAAAGTGTTACACTGTTAATATTTATCTTCCCATTTACAAGCAGCTATTGCACTCCACCTGAGCAATCGCACTCACTCAGTCACTAGGGAGGGAACGAGGAGCCAAGACGTCACCTCTCCCCCTAATTAATCTTCAGCCGTAGTCTATTGACATGTCCGGCTTTTGATTAAATAATCACCTAAGCACTATAAGCCTCTGTGATTGAGTAGTAATCCAGAAAGACATGGGGATGTGGTCAGCATCAGCCTCCCAGGTTTGATTAGCTCACTGTTTTATCATCAGAGACCTAGGGCTTTTTCTTTACCCACAGTGGTGCATTCCCCTATTCTCCTCCTGTCACTGAGGTCACCCTTGTGTTCATCCTGTGAACCAAGCACACACCCTCTGACCCAGTGACAGGTACGAGTGGGAGGGAAAAAAGGGAAGCACCCAGAGCTGCACTACATCTCACTGATGTGCCCTCTTCGTCGCTACCTGTCTTCTCTCTATCACATGCACACACACTTACACATACCCCTGGGAGAAAGATAAATCTCTCCCAGGAAGGAGTAGATGTCGTCTCAGGAAGTAAGGGTGAGCTGGATTGCCCCCAGACTCCAATTCAGGAGGGAACTAAGGGCGATGGGTTCGTTCAAGGATGAATTATGCAGCATACCATAACTGCACATAACAGCTATATGAAAGACATGACTGTCTACATAAACAAGTTGTCAGATTTGTTGATCAATCACCTTTGCTTGAGTGTTGCAAAAATTCCCAGCAAATCTAAGCGCTAATCTTTGTCTGGCTACCTCTGTAAACTCACACGCAGCTGCAGAAGATATAATTAAAATGCAGGTCCTAGTTTCCATTCATGTCAATTTTTTTTTGTGCTTTGGCTGCTCGCTGTTATATTGTGGCCAGTGGCATAGCCTCAGGAGATGGATGGATGGGACTGGGGTGGACCGTCAGTTGATTTTGGGAAATGAGTCTGGAGGTCCTCATCCATCACGTCTTACAGGGAAGTTTTGACAGCCAGAGGTCAGCTCAGTGTGGCAAGAGTGAACAAGATGGATGTTATTAATTTGGGTAATGAAGAGTTAACTATCTTGGGGAAAGCGTTGAAGAAAGTCTTATTTAATTCGTCTCGTCTAATGGAAGACACCAGAACGCAAGGCGTGATTGACAACAGGCCCCCAGATGTAATTCCCCGCAGACACTCCGCTTAAGTTCCATCCCTTGTTAATCTCAGCTATAATGAATCGCAAAACTAAGGTTAAACTGCCAGTGTGAATTCATTATCGCTAATAGATTAGTTCATAAGATAATTTACAGTGAGCTTTTTCATTAGCGCTAAATGTCTTTGATTTAACATAGATTTCTTTGGCCTTTCTAGCCCATCAATCTTGGCCGCAGTGGTCATTGTCCCTCTCACTGTGACCTCTTCACTTTATTACCTGGCTGAAGAAAGAATATGGCCGGTGCTTGATGACCTGAATGTTCATTCGGTTTTCAGCATAAGTACAGGACTGCATTTACCTGTACTTGAAGAATAATGAACAAGGAATGTTCTCTGTCAAATTTATCCTTGACCCGATGATTTCTAATGACAGAATTTATAGCAGCCCTAAAATAACACTATTTGCTGATGAAGAACTGTAGCAGCTGCACATTTAATACTCTGTCTTCAATATGGGTCAGAATGAACGTTTAATTTTAATGTAATTGCTTTGGGCGGGACACTTGGTGGCTTTGTAGTTAGCACAGTCGTCGTGCAACTCCAGGGTCCGGGGATCGAGTCCCGCCTCTCTGTACATGGAGTTCGCATGTTCTCCCCATGCTTGATGGGTGTCCTCTGGGTATTTTGATTTCCTCTCATAGTCCAAAGACATGCAGATTAATTGGTGTTCATAAAGTGCTTGTGCTGTGTGAATGAATGAGTGGCTGTGTGTATGTGTGTGCCCTGCGATGGATTGGAACCCTGTCAGTGGTGTACCCCACCTCGTGCCCCAAGTCTCCTTGGATAGGCTCCAGGCCCCACGCGACCATGTATATAGGATAAAGCGGTATAGATGATAAGTGAGAAATAATAGTTTCCTATGAACGTTCTGGTTGTGTTTAGAGACTGTTTGATAAAGCTACAGGGCAGGGGTCGCTCAGTGGTTAAGATGTTGGTCTACTAATTGGAAGGGCCCAGGTTCAAACAGCCAAAACCAGCCAAGCTGCCATTTTTGGGACTTTGAGCAGTTATACATCAACATCAACTGCTCAGATGCATAATTAAAAAAAAAAAAAAAAAACTACATCTGGAGAAGGGTCTCAAATCCTGTAAAATCAACTGTCATCTTCCAGAGTTGAAATGTGTGGAGTTCAAACATACTTCTTACATACAATATAATATGAACCATAGAACCTTGCTTGACTTTAGCATTAAAAAGTTCTGTTTGCCAAAATTCCCATCAGAACTTTTTGATTGTCACATTATGGAACGTTAGTATTAAGTGTTTTTTTGCAAGTTAGAATTACTTTGATGAAATGATGTTAAACTGAAAAGCAGACAAAAAAGGGTAAAAAAAAAAAACTATGTGAAGAATCTGCACTGCAAACATATAATGTAATGCAGCAAGAAACGTATACTGCTGATGTAAATTGACAATATGGCTGCATTTAATATGTTAAGATTATTGATTTTAAACTTTACTTTTTTTTTCAATGCAACAAGTGCACTCGCATGTTCACTTGCACAATAGTGAAAATGAAAGATAAAAGAATAAAGTTCATAGTTAAGTTTTGTTTGATGAGATTTGTGGGCAAAGGGCCGTCCATAAAAAAAACATAAATGTAAAGGGAAAAAAGGCCACACAGTTGTATTTATATTTGGAATATTTATTTCTTCTGGTTTCAGAAACTCTCTCAAAACTACAACACAGCTAAAGTTAATATTAGAATTAATATTTAAGCATTGTTTTTTTTTTTATATATAAATTGTGCAGCCTTTGGACAACATTAAGCACCTTTTATCTTGTTGACCCTTTTGTATTTTTAAATGACCATAGTGATTACCCTACATA
Source organism: Clarias macrocephalus (assembly GCA_011419295.1). Classification (NCBI taxonomy): domain Eukaryota; kingdom Metazoa; phylum Chordata; class Actinopteri; order Siluriformes; family Clariidae; genus Clarias; species Clarias macrocephalus. The sequence continues at coordinate 23,166 of JAAGKR010003631.1, forward strand.
TGAAGTATTATGTGATGATGTTGTTGTTAATATTTTTTTAATATGCCTCTGATGTACACATAAAAGCATGCAATATTTTGAGGTCAGTCACTTCATTATATAAATTTGTTTTCCTGCGTACCTGAGAGAGACATTGTAATTACACATGGCATAATTAAACTCGCACATTAAAGGCATCAGCTTGGATCAAATTTCCCAAAGTGACAAACAACTAACCGAGTGGTGCTGAAACTAATTATTAGAAGTTGTTGTTAAATGTCCATCACCACAGACAACAGTGATGATTTGTAAGCCTTAATGGGGTTTGAATCTTTCTAAGTATGTGGCATGGCTATGTGATGGCCAGAAACTTGGTTCTCTTTAAACATCTCTTTTTACAACACCTCATGTTCCTATATGATTTGAAAAGAAATCTGGAGGTAAGCTGAATGGAAATGTGCATATCTATTCTGCACAGATGTTTATTGGTATGTTTTGGCCCCCTTTAAACAGCCTTCTGAGCTGAAGTGAAACGCCTTGCGGGTCATTACTCTATTAAGCAGAGCTGTGGCCACATTGAACAAATTTACTGTGAAAACAAGCTCACTTTTAAACAATTTCCTCCATCCAGGCTCTGAATGATCAAACATGGTAAAGCAGATCTCTTTTTTCCTCATTAAAAAAGGCGGCTGCTCCACAAAAAGTCTCGTATGTTTCCATTTGTGGAGGAAGAAACTGTAGAAGCAAGATCTGTCTTGTTAAAATGAACATTTTTATCTGTTCAACAGTCATTTTTATTGAGATTATAATTAGATTATTAAGATTTAAGAGGATTGGGGATCACACTTTTCTTGTGCCCCTATTTTATTTTAACCATTTTTGACAATAGCTTAGTTTAAAGTGCGACTGCATGTTTTTTTTTGTTGTTTTTTTTTAAGATGTTTAAAACATTTACCAAAAGTTCTTGAAATTATTATTTGTCTTTATGCAGATGTCCACAAATCTTGGTCTTCCTTTATCCTTCTAGTGTGTGTGTGCGTGCGTGCGTGTGTGTGAGTGTGACTTTCTCACTGTAGAACAATGAGCTCTGATCATTTTTTTTAAAACCCTTTCCAGATTGATGTGCTTCTCTAAGACCATTGCTTATATCTTTCCCACTTGGCGTTGTGTTAACCAACATCTGAATGTTCCAGACCAGCAAACTGCCAAAACTTCTGCTTTTATAGAGGGCTTTAAAAATTTTGATTAGCAGCACCTGGCTGCATCTTACCCTCTTAAATTCTGTGAAAGCAGTAAGGAGTACTAAGTATTGCCCACATGATTTTTTCCCCCCTTTCGACTTCCTACAGAGGCAGAGTGGTGGCTAAGTGGCGACCACCGTCCCCTTGCACCTCCAGGGTACGGGTTCGATTCCCGCCTTGGGGTCTGTGTTCATGGACATTTGTATGTCCCCGGGCTTGGTGAGTGTCCTCCAGAGACTCTGTTTTTATCCCACAGTACAAAGACATGCAAATTAGGCTCTAATTTGAGTTTCCAAATTGCCCGTATGAGCATATGAGTGTGTGTATATGTTTGCCCTGTGATCGACTGGCACCCCGTCCAGGGTGTACCCTGCCTCATGCCCCAAATCTCCTGGGATGGGCTCCAGGCCCTCCACGACTCTGTATATGGGATAAAGCTTCATACATAAATAATAACACAGTGAAAAGGGTTATAGGCTGTTTGTGAGAGGTTGTATTGGCCCAATACTAAGACCCGCTAAGATCAGATTATTTTTATTATTTATAAAGATAGATAGAATTACACAAGGGGGTACTAACTTTTGAACATGACTACACACACACACACACACACACACACACACACAGAGAGAGAGAGACAGATCCGCCATAACATTAACACCACATAACATTAATGCATTAACATTGATTATCAATTATACACCGGCAAACTGGTGACAGGATCATGGACATCCAAGGTGCATTCAAGCCCGCAGGGACCAAAAGGCCAGGCTGTCTGGTCTGATCAAACAGAAAAGCCAATGCAGCACAAATCATGAAACAAACTCAATGCTGGTCATGACAGAAAGGCACCAGAACACCCAATGCAGCTGGCAAAGAGTCATCAGGCCTCCAAACTCCACAGATGTCAATCTTATTGAGCATCCATGGGATGCACTAGACAAATAAGTGTGATCCATGAAATCTCAACCACAGCACTCAAAGGATCCACCAACAGTGTCCTGATGTCACAGGAGGAAACAAGAAGAAACCAAAACATAAGTGGCTTTAACATTAATGGTTTTAATGGCTAATCGGTGTATATAGTTCAATCAAATGAGCATGTGGTTTTTGTTTTATTGACCATGACACATTTTCTTAAATTGTTGAATCCCTAATATATAGTAAATGCTTTTTACAGACTTACATACAGTAAGTCGAATGGCAGCCCAAATCATGGACTCACCCAAATTTACTTTTGGTCATTTTTATCTTTTTTTTGTTGTTGTTAATCTAAGCATTCATGAATCATTAAAGCTGTTAACTGCAGGGTTTAAAACATGTCAGTAGTGCTCCCTGCTTTAGCGCAATGGAGCGTGAAGTGCAGAGCTCGTAAACTAGTAAAGCTTTAGAATACAGGGCATGCCTGAAATTGTGAGTAAGCACAGCCATGGCTGCTACATAAAAATTCTTCACGTGTCCTGTTTTGACTTGGCAGACATACGCTGCTTCCTTTATCCCCACCACAGACCGTTTGATTCTTGATGAAGTTGATTAACCATGAATTGAGAAATTTATGTTCATCCGCTGTGCAAAGCAACTGACAAACTGATCCGAAAGGTTGTAGCTTTTTTCCCCTCTCAAATACCTTGTAGACAGACAAAAATCAGCAGAACGCTCACTCATTCTCAGCGCTTTGGTGTGTTAGAGGAAGTTAAGCCGTAGCCGTGCAATCCATCAACATTTGTCCCACTCTCTCTAGACTAAACACATTCTCATTACCCAGGTCCTTGGGCCCCGAGGGCAAACTGAATGCATGTTTATTGGCCAAAGAGACCGAGTTCGCACAAACACTCAGAAGGTAGTTGTACAATAAATGAAAGATTCCTAAATGTCACAGCAAAATGAGGGATGTAGCAAAATGATAATGTGTGAATGCCACTGTAGGAGTTTTTATACTCAGCGGAGTAACGTGACAACAGCCCGTGTTTCACCTTTGTGGGTGAACGAGTGACCGGCACCCCGAACAGAAGTCTCAGCATGTGTTTTCTCAATGAATTCCAGAAGCTAGACGCCAGTTTCACAGCTGTTGCTGCTTCAGTTCCTGCGATTCTTTTTGCTTTCAATTTTTCCACCGCTTTGCTGTGGTGGCTTTAACTTTGGCTTTCTCACTAAATTGGTCATTTAGGGATTCAGCCACGAAAGAGGCTTGGAAAATTGTGCCCTGTTCTGGGGGTAGGAGGAGAGCTGGGAACTAAGGATCTGGCCAGCTTTGGTCTGGTTTGAGAGCTGCTTAATGGCATTTTAGATGGATTCAGTTGGTTCATGTACTGTATGGTAAAAGACCTGTGTTGAAGTCTAAGGCTAAGCTGCTTTTGCATTGGCTAAAAAAGATAAAGCAACAATCTTCTCCTCCTTTCATCCTTACTCTGAATCAAACTTCTGGTGTCCTGGTGTCACACTTGGCATTTAGAACAGCTTCATCCTGGGGGAAACAGTGCTGATGTAATGTGAGCAAAACATAGCAAAGATGTATTACTTACAGAAAAAATAATTACAGTCTTAATACGCTGTTTTTTTTTATCCAGTTCCATTTTTAATATCAAATCAAAGACAGAATTACTCAGAATGATGTCATTACAGAACTCATTACTATCTTATACTGTCTTTTAATAGTTCTCTGTATTATTTGAAATAGCTGTATTTTTAGTTTGACAGATGGTGTTTGGTGGAGAGATTATAGGCTCTATATGATATTTGTTCATATTAAAAAGCTGGCATCATTCATTTCATACATACAAGTATAGCTTTATCTTAAGACTTATTAGAGAATATTAGTTACACTCTTCTGAAAACGGTGCACATCCTGATAACTCCAGGGATGAATATTTCACCTATTGCACAGTTATGGAGTATTTGAAAACAGACTTCCGAATTAGCATTAAAAACATCCTTTAATTCGAGAAAGGCTTTGTCTTGTGAGGACAGAACATGTGTGCAATGTGAGTGGAAACTTCATTTGCGTGCCCCCAAAACAACTCCCTTTCCCCCTTTTGTTGACCCATCAGATAGCATGCAGAGTAGACCCACCTATCTTGAAGCTATGTGGAGGAGATGAATTGTGTTTGCAGGATCAGATAGCCCCCAGTTTGCCTTTGTATTGATCCTTGCTTCACTGCTCCTGTGAAGGAAAAGCAGTTGCTTTGGGGAGATTTAGATAAGCAAACAAAGATTTTATTCTGCATGTGAATTGCATTTCAATGATAAGCATAGCTCTGCATGGTCTAAAGGTGGTCTTTTGAGTAGGAATGCAAATATTAAGGGAGAATGAATTAATTTAAATAGGTATTTAAAATGCGTCCTGTTTATTAATTGTGTTCAGAAAAGGTTGGCGGGTTGTTACATCATCCCAAATGATTTTACCTTGTCATGAGCCAGGACAGGTGAGAGCCTATCTGCAAACTAATGATTGGATGCAAAGACAAAAGATCACCAGCATCAGTGCCTTATCTGTTTATAGACTTACACATTCCTTGCATGTGTGTTCGTGTGTATGTGGGACTGTGTATCAGCCGTTGGTCTGAGGGCGTCTCAGATTTCTCTGCGCTGAGGGACCCTCCCTTTTCTGTATGACTCCCACCTCTGCAGCAGCTGACACTCACACCTCATTCACAGCCCTTAACGAGCCATGCTAATGAGCAGCACATCATTAAGCCGCTCTTATTTAGCCCTTTGTGCGTGTGTGTGTGTGTGTGTGTGTGTGTGTGTGTGTGTGTGTGTGTGTGCGTGCGTGCGCGCGCTCATGATGATGCAACCCAGACTAAATTGCAGCAAGACTCCACATACAACCAGAACCCCAATCTCCCCAACTCCCAACCACCCAAAACCCCACCAACGACACACACACACTTGTCTGCTCTTTCTTCCTGCAGGGGCAAGAGCTTCTTGCTCTCGTCTCTGTAATATGTGTGTTCTGGATAAAAGGTTATTTTTATTGCCTTAAAGAAATGGCTATGGTGATTAAAATGTCCATGCACTTTACAATGTTAAAACATGCATAGGTTTAAGAGGTTATTAAATCTGTGCACTGCTATGACATAACTAGTAAATACTTACCAAGCTTACGGTATCAATTGGTTTGAAAGCATAATAAGAATCAGCATACCTCATCTCTATCCAATCCTAAGCTACAGGGGGGGAAAGGGGTAACTAATAGCAGGAGTTGGGGGAAGGTAAGGGTGGCAGAGGGGGCTAGTGATTGCCCTCTAGGGGACAAAATCAAACCTCACACAATTTGAGCAAATGCATCATTTCCAGCAGCATCCCTGAATTCCATAGAGGCAGAGTTTTAGAGCCAAGTGCTGGCTCTAGATACAGCAAGCTGAACACAAGCAGTATCACCAGTGTTGTTTTTCTTTTACATAAAAAAAAAAAAAAACTTATAATCTATGCCTTCTAGGCAAGACATTTGAGCAGTTAGTCACATAGGCATAGATGATTAGATGATACCTTTGGAGACACAGGCACTTATTAGACATCTTTTCCTGTTATAATGTGTTATAGTCTGTTTTAGTGTTCCTGGGCTTACAATTAACAATAAACTCTAAACCCATGTGTTGTTATAGAGAACTGGCTTACCATGGTAGATAGCTTTGTTAAAAATTAAGGAAATGTAAAATGAAACCATACCAAAAACAGCAGCACGAGAGTCAAATATTGACATATAAATCGTGTGGCAAAAAGAAAACCCACTTTTTCTAATATTCAGTCAATTCATGCAGGACAGCTGAAGCAACACGCGTGCTTGTGCACACAGGAACAGTGTCCAAGCGCCACCTTCAGTATCCTATTGAGAGAGTGTAAGGGAAAAAAAACATGAAGAGGGTGGAGGAGGGGCAGAAAAAGTGCTTCTATCCACATTCATAGATTTCAGTTCTGTGTTTGCTACTCCTGAACATGTATGACTGATTTTTTTTTTTAAGTCTCAAAGATCTACAATGTGTCTTGATTCTGAGTCTATTTAGGGTCGCCAGACCGAATTACTTCTTTTCAGCTCAATAACTAATCAATTTCCAGCCTCATAAACCAAACCCAGTGAAATGTTTTATTAATAACATCAATAAACAAAACGACAACAGCAAAGTACACTAGGTTATATCTATCACAGCCCATTGCAGTGTTTTATTTTCCTGTTTTGTGGACTGGTTTAAATAGAGAAGACATCCAGTAAGGTAGCAGTGCAGACTGGTAACCCTGCGCTTGGCACAGGCCAGGCATCAGCGGGGAGCGCCAAAAGGGTTAAGGAGACGCAGGGGGGGGGGCGGTGGGCGGAGCTGTGTGTGTCTGTGATTGGAGACCTCGCCGTGACATCACGGCCACGAAAAAAAAAGCAAAAAACTAGTTAAGAAGGCGGTTTGTAAGTCAGGGAAGAGTGGATGAGCGTGCGTTAAAGCAGCGAGCAGACGCGCACAGGTGAAATCATTGTACAGAGACCCGGGCAGTGTGAGAGCAGAAGGGGCTGCGAGGGAGCTAACAGAAGCATGGTACAGCAGACAGAGAACTGCGAGACGGAGAGTTTGTCCAGAGAGGCGACCGACTCTGACGAAAGCGAGTTTATGGCGTGCAGCCCGGTGCCCGGCTCCGAGATGAACCCAGACTGGTGCAGGACAGCCACCGGCCACATCAAGCGGCCCATGAACGCGTTTATGGTATGGTCCAAAATCGAGCGGCGAAAGATCATGGAGCAATCGCCGGACATGCACAACGCAGAGATCTCCAAGCGCCTGGGCAAACGCTGGAAAATGTTGAAGGACAGCGAGAAGATCCCGTTCATCCGCGAAGCCGAGCGGTTGCGCTTAAAGCACATGGCAGACTACCCTGACTACAAGTATCGTCCGAAGAAAAAACCAAAGCTGGACAGTAACTCGTCCAAATCAGCCTTGTCTCCTGAGAAGTCGTGCGCAAAGGTGCCGAAAAGCGGCAATAACAAGAAGTGTCCCAAACTGAAAACGAGCAAGTCTGGAAGCAAGTACGCGGATGATTACGCGTACAAGAGTGCCAAAGTGGCAAAGATCGTGAAGAGTGAGTTCACGGATGATGATGACGATGACGACTACGAATACGAGGAGGAGAGGACGCGGGCGCGCTTAAAGGACCTAGACGACGAGGAGCCGGCTCGCGCATACGGTGCGGCTAAAGTTCCCGCCAGTCCCACGCTGAGCGCCGGCGCGGACACGGAGACCGCCAGCATGTACGAAGACGCGACGCGGAGCTCAGCGGCACACAGCGCGCGCCTCTATTACAACTTCAAGAACATCACCAAGCAGAGCGCGCCGTGCGCCGCCGCCGCCTCTTCCTCCTCCTCCTCTTCCTCCTCTTCCTCTTCCCCGGGCTCGGCGCGCTCCGTGTCCACATCGTCGAGCTCGAGCGACGAATCGGACGACCTGCTGTTCGACTTTAGCCTCAATCTAGCGGCGGCGTCGCAGTGCTCCGAGTCAGGTGGCCTCGCTTCAAATCTCTCCCTCTCTTTAGTGGATAAGGACTTGGACTCGTTCAGTGAAGGCAGCCTAGGCTCGCACTTTGAGTTTCCCGACTACTGCACACCCGAGCTGAGCGAAATGATCGCCGGCGACTGGCTCGAGAAAAACTTTTCCGACCTGGTGTTTACGTACTAAAACTGTAATAGGGATGGATTGGAGAAAAACAAAAAACAAAAAAACAAACCCGATGAGTTTCACGTGTCCTGTACACGTTTGTTTGTTGTGATCCTCCATCACCTGATGGGTGTTAGCCTGCTTAGCAGTTTGGGGGAAAGGAGAGGAGAGGAGGAGGAGGAGGGTTGGAGGAGTAGATGCGTATGAAGAAGGGTACTTTAGGCAATGAGAGGAAGTGAAAGACAGAGAAGGAAACGTAAATGAAAACATACTTTTTTTCTGGCAGCATGACAGGGTTTTTTCTGTAGGTCTACAATATATTGATCGACTACAGTCGGTGGAATGGGGAAAAATCTGAGAACTTCTATGCATCTTTAACCCTCTTTATAACTGCAGGGAGATGAACACATTAAGACTGTGGACTGACTCGAAGTGAATCTGTGAACTTTTTTTCCCACTGTTCATTCAGGACGCCAACTTAAGAAAAACACGGTCGTTTCTGTTCTTTCTGAAAAAAGGTCTTCTTTTTGCGTTTTTATACCCGATTCTCGTTTACTTACCGGTGTGAACCTTAAAGCAGCCTATTTTAATCCTCTCCGGAGTCGCAGGTGGCGGAGGACTCGTTTTGATACATAAACAGACCTCATGTTTTTAAAAGAAAGCAAACTATTTTCAGGCGTATTTTTGTACAGTGCAAAAGAAAAAAAAAACATAAGGGAATGTTCTTTACCGCGCTCAGTGAGTTTCAGGCACTTCTTTCCCACATCAGTTTGTCTGAGCATGCAAAAGCGAGTCCCAGATCAATTCAGACTCGACTCAGCAATGCCTTGTGATTTGCAGCTTTGTTTATTTGTTTAGTTTTGTTTTTGTTTCTTTTTTTGTACAGTTGTAGATCAGATTTGTCCAGTATTTGTAGAACATAATGGCATTTGTGAGGAAGAGAGAGAGAGAGAGAGTGAGAAAGTGATGTACCTCCATGCTGGTACTAGTTTCCAGATTGTATATGTACTGTAAAATAGTCAAAGTTAGGAGTTTATGTATATCATACTCGTGATATGTGGATGGGTCCCAGATCGCAGGTGTGAAACTGGATTTTTTTTTCTTATATAATAATAATAATTATTATTATTATTATTATTTGTTATGGCACATACTGTTTCCCCTTCATTTTTTTTGTTTGTGCAATATATTTACTTGTAAATGCAGACCATCTACATTTTTATAGTAGCAAATGGTGGCCAGGCAGACATGTGGGCTGTGAACAATATGATCTGTCACCATGCTGAAGTCTGTCTTTATAGTGATAAGGAAAGTAATCAGCTGGAACTGATGGAAAAGAAATTGAAAATGACCACGTGACACAATGCATTACCATGGAGAAAAAAAGTAAATAAAATCAGTATCTCTCTAAAAACATTTGATTTACTACAAGATGTCTATAGAAAATGGCCCCTTTTAAAACAATAATAAATAAAAATGAAAATTGGCAGGTATTGATTGTAGGTGAGCTGGCTAAAAAAAATGTCAAGCAAGCAAAAGAAAAAGAAAAAAAAAGTACATTCCATATCCTTGTTTCATATGATGGAACGTTTTATGTTCAACGTAAGACTGCCTTCTTTTCTAAATGCAACCATAGACATGTATTTTTTGGTTTCTTGCACTTAAGCAGATTTTGTTTATTTGATGTGGGTCTTACATGAAGTCTGTTTTGAATATGTGTTCGGGAATGTGAAAACTGGGAGAAGTGGTGACGCATTGAGCAGCAGTTGCCTCACATTCCAAGTGTGAATCTCTTTGACTCATGTTTTAATAAATAAATATCTACACCATAAACTGTGCTTGTAGTTTTTTAATGAGGCGATTAGCTAGACGAAGTGGCGAAGGATTGTGTGTCATCTGAAAATGTATATTACTTGAAAACTGTTTGACAGGTTAAATAATACTTGAAGTATTTTATTGCGTCAACTTAAAAGTATTCCGACAATTTAAATAATGCAATACAAACATAACTGAAATGCCAATTATACAGTAATATTATTATTGAAGCTACACTGTGTTTAACATCTGTAATGCTTAAATAGTTTTCAAACATTTTTTTCCAAAACATGCCGTGTGTCTCTTCGAGTTAAGCTCATACCACTTGCATTGCCACTAAGGCAGGACTGCGGCTCCTTTAAGAAATCAAATTTTGCGCCGTTTAAAAGCTGTACTCTGTGATTGGAGGACTCTAGTGGTCTGTTAGAGGGAGAGTAGAGGCACAGCGTGGGTGCCCCACAAACATCTGCTCCCCCCAACACACATGCCTCACACACTCAGTCGGCCTACTTTGACTACTGACACTCAACTGTTCTGGACACTGTTTTGATTTTAAAAACATCTATCTATCTATCTATCTATCTATCTATCTATCTATCTATCTATCTATCTTAATCGTGATAGTAATAATTTAGATCAGTCATATGGTTAAGATTAGCTATGCATACATCCGTTCCCTCAGAGTAAAAAAGAAAGACAATCCCTTTTTTGTGTCAGACAGCGGCCACTGAGAAAACACACGCGCATGATGTCATCTGTCTGTATCAACACACAATATATTTCTCATGCATGGATGTGCAATATATGTTTGCCTTAGTCATTTAGTCCATATGAGAATCTGTAATAAAACATTTATCTAGCTATTACTTTACTTGACCTGCTGGTCAAAATTACTAATGGCTTCGGGAGGCTATTCCCTGCAGAATGTGTGCATTGATTTTGTGCTCTTCTGAAAAATCTGCTCAGGGCTAATGCCGCTGCAACGTGGCGAAATGAAATTAGTGACCCGTTGCAGTTCTCTCTGTTTCCTCTTTTAAATAAATCGAAATTCAAAATGCTTGGGTGACTCTGAGCGAGATAGCATCTATACCAAATGCAGTTGGGAGAAACAGGGGTGACAAAGGAAATGTAATTTCTCATCATTCATAAAAAAAAAAATATATATAAAAAAAAGCTGAATGTCTTGGCCAAATGTCGTATTTGACATCTACATAAAGCACTCTGTCAGAGAGCCGACAGCACAGAAGCATTTTAAATCTGCAGGTTTTTGAAACGAGAACAAATCTTAGCTTAAGGGAAAGCATGAAATGTTCCATCTATGCGATATTCTTTATCCTCCTCTAGCAGTAGTCAGTCAGTTTAATCGTAGTAATTTTGTAGATCCTATTGCAGTCTGAATGGTATCAAGATTCTCTAAATAACCCTTAGAGTTTCAGAGGCACTGCTTCTGTCTGTAGGGGTAAAAAAAGGTCAAAAGTATCTCTCCAGTACTGTATCAAAAGGCAAATGACTCTCCCCTGCCTCGAGACCTCATTGCAAATCACAACCAACTGAAGGGAAGCTACACGGTTAGATTCTGAATAATTGACAGCAGTGGGCCTCCGTACACTTTCAAATGCATTCACCGAACAATGATTACACACCTCCTGCTTAGACCTAGTTTGTTTCTGTCATTTGTGAACTATCCTTGGAATTTCATGCCAATCAACAGTTCATTGAGAATTATATTGGATTCAACACCTTTTGTTATGCATTCTTTGAGGACCAAACGGTCCAGTGGGCTTTTCTGTCCTTTTCTTTTCTATCGCAGAAAGTCACAGAATTACTGAGATAGTAATGTCTTGTGGCAATTTAGTTAAAGTGCAAACATTATATTACATGTTTATTCATTATTTCCCATTTATTCCTGTTTTTCTTTATATTACCTAATCTGTTGCCTGTCTTTATGTTTTTATGTGTGCATATGAGTGTGGAAACATGATTTTACTGTATATCTTTTTCTGTAATTCTTCTTTTACAGTTTTTCCCTGAAAATCAGTAAAACTTTCATTATAGGAAGAAAAATTGCATTTAAAAAAAATTATATATATATATCTTAATGTTTTCCTATTGGTTACCCGAGTTAGTCAGTTGAAGCTGCTCACAAGAAAGCTAAGGCAAAATGTGTATGACTGGGTGATATAATGAATTCTTTTCTGCGTATCCATACTCATGCCATTTTTTTCCCCTAGTAAAACATTTCCCTGATAACTTCCCCTTAGTGTCTTTGCCCGGAGCCCCAGGCTGTGCTCTGTGTTAATGGTTTTGCATGTGTTGGCCTTTTGACAGACGCTTGAGAGATTGTCTGCTCCATCTGGCCTGCTGATATTCGCCATAACCTCACGGGGCCTTTCCCCTGCCCCAACACCTCACCACGCGGAGGGATGTGCATCCAATATCAACGAGCAGGAGCAGGATAGGTGGGAAACTGGCAGATTCAGAGATCCAAGAGGAACCTGTCACTTACAACAGGCTGGCTGTGTGACTTTTAAAAGCCTGGATGAATTTCAGAATTAATTTGGTAAATCATTTTAAAATGTTAGGCATAAAAAACAGAGAGAGAGAGAACTGCAAACATTTTGACCAGATGTTGTTTCATTCGCTTCACAGGGCAGGAGGTGTTTTCTCTCTCTCTCTCTCTCTCTCTCTCTCTCTCTCTCTCTCTCTCTCTCTCTCACAGAAGAGTGGCCAATATGTGCAACACATTTTCAAATGCAAAACATAGCAGAAATATTGGAGGATCTGTTTCTCTTGGCTGCTTTGCACAGAGAATCCTAATACAATTTAAGGACACATAATGCAATGCAGAAAAAAACAAAAAAAAATATTTCCTGTAGTTTATGGCTGCTTTCATGATTCAGGTAAAACCCAGTTGTTTTGTTGTTGTTTTTTAAATTATTTGAACAATTACAAAACAGCTTCATGAAATTAATTATTCTACACAACTGTAGAAATAGGTGCATAGAATATTACTCTTTTAAACGCGTGGCTTACTCAAAGCAAAATCCTAGCTCAAACCGTTCTATTCAGTGAATTTTTGATGTATGGTCTCTATAAAATTCACACTGTGCCTAGATTATTTGAGTGTATTGCTCTAAAGCTGAGAATAAATATTGAATATTTTACAGAGAACAATATTAGTGCTCACTGTTCTCTTGTTTTATCTACTAGGTGCAGTCTGTTTGGACTGCTGCCCAGGTGCATGGATTTAGGTATGTAATTCTTCCTGCAATCCTTCGTTTCCCTCTTCAGATTTGGTTCCCTTGAGAGAAAGAGAGAGAGCGAGCCACGTTAACTCCAGAAGCAGAGTGATTGCCACTCACAAACCCTCAATCCCAATTTCATCTCATGTTATTCAGACTTGGCTATTTTTGTTTGCCTGCATTTACAGTGGAAAAAGAAATGGATGAATAACACCCCATCGCTCTACCTCCTCTTTTTAATCTGCCAATTATCAGACAAGCGAAGAAGGTAGCAAACCTTTTGGAGAGTACTAGATGAAAAGACAGTTTCTCCCAAGCTCTGCACAAGCAGTTAAGGACAATAGCTTAAGGGTATGCGGTTTTCAGCAGATCAGCAGCGGACGCTTGGCCATTCAAATGTGGCTGTAATCTAATACTGCTCCGGGGCCCTGGCCTGGCTTCTCCTTTTCTTGCTCTCTATAGGGGCCCTCTCCAATGCACTCTGCCCAGTGACCATTGTAATCCTCAACGTCCCCTGCTTTCTCCCTCAATTCATATGTTACCCCGGTTACCCCATTAGGACAGCCCTTCACCGTTTGCATCAGCACAAGGTCTAATTTGAAAGTCTCTGCAGCTTGAGTAAATAATTAGCACATCAACCCCCCCCCTCCCCCTCCATCCTTCTTCCCCCAAGGCTTATTGAGGAAGCGTGGGTGACTAGAAGCTTTTTTTTTTTTTTTTAATTTTCATAATGAATTCAGTACTGCCACGAATTGGTTTAGCACACGTTCTGCCATAACGACATCCTTTTCAGGGTTAATATTGAACACACACACTTGTATGCAGACGCACACATGCGCAGTTTTTTTTTTTTCCTTCATGGCCCTTGCACAAACAGTGGCACATTTCAGAGAAAGTGAGAGAGATTTGCTGTTATGCGATAAACAAGTGATGCAATAACCGCTTGCTGATAAATGAACCAGAGAACATACATGTTGCAGTAACCACTAGCCTTTGATTAATCAGTTGAATGTTTCAGTATATATGAAAAGGAGACCTGTAGTGACTAAACAGCCATGCTGTTGGAGGAGCCCTGAAGTGAACAGACAAATCAGTGACTAAACCTATATTTAATGTAACAGGAAGTCATAAATGCTAAAAAAGTCTGTCTGTTATGATATCATGGCCTTTAGTCCTTGGCCTGCTTTCTGGGACGCTGTAAAGCTTGCTGAGTGAACATATAATTCGTTAAGTAGCTCCTCAAACATGGTAATGATTTCTCTACACTTTCACAGATGTGCCTCAACAAGAGCAGTGGTTGCCAAAAATGCCATTAACTGTGTGTACTGCCAGGTCTAATGTTATGAAAGTAAGTCATGATATTGTGAATGCGTATAATTATATGCAGCATACTTTTGGCCTCCTGATCCCAAGATTTTTAGAGCAAATAAAAAAAAAAGTGACTTTGAATTTCAAAGCCCCTCTTTTCATTTAATGCATACACCTATGGCCTGATTTTAATCCAGTGTACTAAATGTCATAGTAATTAGATACATTTTATACTTTAGCTTCACATTCATTACCAGTTACAAAAAACTAAAAAGTCAGAGGTCCTGACATGTCTTTCAACAGAACCAGAGGGACAAGCTTTCAGAGAAATATTGATGAGAGCACAGATTCATGGTAAAGAGGGGCATGAGACTTGCTAAATATTATGCAGGCCTTTGGGTGGAAGACACTGAAGCCTATGTAATGGAGTCATTTTTTTACATCTTCACTGTGTTGGAATGGATAAATGCAGAGGGTGTGTATCAGTTTTTAATTAAGTAATTAGTTATTTGAACAAGAGATAGATAGATAGATAGATAGATAGATAGATAGATAGATAGATAGATAGATAGATAGATAGATAGATAGATAGATAGATAAGCAAGAATTACAACCAGCAAGAAAAGTGGTAAAGTTAAAACAAAAAACCTACACTGTTTACAATTTAAGGTGAATTCAAGAGGTAAATGCTGTCAAATAATATGAATTATATAGTACCATTAATGTCTCATGAAAAAAAAAAAAAAAACAAGAAGTCTTAATTTCCCTGAAAACCCAGATACAGTTCAAAACTAGGCTTTTGTGTCCTTTACTGGAATTGAGATCAACACCACAAGGCTAAACCTCCATCCCCCATACAATCAATTTCAACACAAATATGCTGATACAATGGCCTGCACAGGTGTGAATACTGTCCCGAGGGTCGAACTTTACATTTCATACACTATAGAATATGGCAGGGTCCTGTGCTGTGGTCCACTGAGGAGGGCGATTTAAGAAAAGAAAAAAGAAAAAAACACTGCAGAGCACAGACCAGCTGGAATAAGCCAAAAGCAGTGGCCCTAAAGACGGTGGAAGCAGATTTATTCTAGATGGGGCATAGAGAGTAAGTATGTAGGCTTGTTACTTATGATAGAAAGTGTCAAGGTTTTAGGCCAATGCAAAGTGACAATGTCAGTGAGGCAAATGATTCAAAGGTTTCTTTACTAATTGATTGATTCTATATTCTTCACTAACTCATGCTTTATGCATCCTCATCTCCTTCACCTCAATTCCTGGCAGTGAGGACTATCTAATATTTATAGTGTGTGCTGAGATGAAGGACAAGTCTGTGAACCAAAGGGATATTACTTGTTGATTTTCATACCCACATATTACGCTGCAAACAGATGATATTAGCAGGACTGAAACCTGGATAAACCAAGTATGAAGTCCAATTCAATTGTGAAGTGGGGTAATGTAATTATTGCTATTCTATAGGTTTGCAATCCTGCCTGAGTCCATCTTGTCAGTATTTGTTTTTTAATGGACTGTGAATGCATGTGCATGGAAAGAGTGTGTTCTATTTAAAATAATATACGTAATATACTGTTTAATTATAATTTCACATTAGAATTTGCATTATATCTTATATATATGTTTTATTTGTTTGTTTGTTTTTTGGTATTTTGCTTAAGTATAAAGACAGTTCTCATTACTCTGGTCATGTACTAAAAAAGTACTGGGCAGGATCAATATCAATTTCAGACAAAAACAAGAAAGTATGGTTAAAAGGTCTTTGAGTAGCAGTGGTTCTGTTGGCTTTAAACAAGTTTGTCTCCTTGAAATGCAGCCTGTGTTCCTTTTATAGTCATGTGACCTACAGTACTAATGATCAAATGCAACTTGCACAGCCACAAACCTTACAAGCGCTTACTATATAATAAAGGTCAAAACAATCAGTTTGTTTTAAAATGGGGTGTATATAATATGCGTGGCATTTTTACTATTGCAACCAAGCATATATTGTGAATACACCTCACACTGCAATGATTTACACAGACATATCTCTGGAATTTTTCCCCCATTTTTAGTGTAATTTCGACAAATGGCAACAAACCAGAAAAAAAAAAACTTGCTTCATAATGATACTATTCAGGAATATATGTTAACATTATATTTCCATGCCAAAAACTCCTAAAGAATTAATATTGTTAAACGTGACACTTAAATGAGAAAATAAGGATATTAGAAAGTGTTTTCTCTTTCTTATGTACTTGCAAGGCTCAGTTTTCCAACTTTTACAGGAAATGAAAACATGCCTTAGATTCTTGTGATAATAATCCAATTATTCTGTCTCTCAGTATAGAAGCTATACTTTCATCATTTAAACACTGACCTCAGCCATGTTATTGCTCTGCTTTTAACACAGTCTGGTCAGACTTTCTTCCTTAGAAGTTAATGATACTGAAATGCAATGCCAGGTTCAAGCACTTAAAACAGTTCCACTTTGTGTACATGTGCAGTTGGATCGCTTGGATCTTATTTATATATGAAGGAATGTTTTCAGGTGACACAGGGACCATCCTTGTGGTGCTGCACCTCCAGGGTCGGGGGTTTGAGTCTTATCACAGTCCAAAGACATGCAGATTAGGCTAACTGACATTTCTATATTACCCTTAGTGTGTGTGTGTGTGTGTGTGTGTGTGTGTGTGTGTGTGCGCGCGCGTGTGTGTGTGTGCGTGTTTCTGCCCTGTGATGGACTGGCACTCTGAACATGGAAATTAAGATTCCAGTATTTAAAAAGTGAGAGTGAAAATATCTTTCAATATTGCTAGATGGGAGTTTGTGTCAAGATATGGTCACAGAAAAATCTGAAAAAAGGTTGTCTTTTCTGGCACATGGCCAATTCAAAATGAATTCTAAAGTTGTGACTCTTTTTCAATGCTTAATTTTTTTCTTCAATGAAATGCCTACACCAGTCCAAAACAAGGTTCATTAAATAAAGATGTGATTTTACAGTTAGTTCCATGATGGCTCCAATTACTGAGTTATTTCCGAGTACAAATTCTGAATTCGATTACCTTCATCAATTGCCAAAGATGGAAATCAACACTGCTTTCCTTTGGAAATGAATATCATGGTCATGCCAAACAGTTGCAAAACTACACTGCCTATTAGCCTCAGCATCTCAAGTCATTATACTAACAACTGTTTCCTGTTTCACCACCAGTAGTTTAGTTACATTCTTTACATTAGTTTCTCATTGTCAGGTTTTGTACAGTATTTGTTGTAATCGTTTGTTGCGGTGTGCATTCCACAGTCTCCCGTAGTACCTGTATGTTCTTTGCTTTTTATCCACAGGTCATGTTTATGATTTTTGTTATCACATCTTTGATTGCTCTGTACTGTACTTCATCTGATAAAATGAAAATATGCAGGATAAAAAACCTGCATCTGGCGTCACCTCTTTTCATAGTAACAAAAAAGCAATTCATCAACAAATATCAATGTTATTTAAAATATTTACTTACTTAGAACCCTGCACTTTTACACAAGTGATAATATAATAGAATATAATATGATAGAATAGAATAGAATAGAATAGAATAGAATAGAATAGAATAGAATTTATTCTAATGCAAATTACTTCATGTCGACTCAATGAAATGGCATATATTTTATACATTGTATATTATATTATATTTACCCGGTCTTAATGTCCTCTGAAGGATGTTTTGGACAAAAATTATTCCGTCTTTTATGTGTTTATAAATAGTCAATTGATGCACACTTTGCCATGCTACACTGATCATAATCCATTACTTTTCATTCTGTGTGTGTGTGTGTGTGTGTGTGTGTGTGTGTGTGTGTGTGTGTGTGTGTGTGTGTGTGTGTGTGTGTGTGTGTGTGTGTGTGTGTGTGTGTGTCTTCGTTATTTACGACTGTAGTAAAATCTTCCTGGATAACAGCGTTCCCCAATTTTGAGTTACTTACACTGTAAACCATGCAACTCATTCTTACAGTTAATGACCAGTGTTGTGTGATACAAGCTCATATATTTTGCAGAGACCATAAAATCACTGGTCAATAACACTGAGCTAGGTTTGAGTTTTCACCCAAAGCTCCAGATTCCTTCAACAATGTGTTCTATGATGAATGATTTATGCTACAGTGGGATGACGATTGAAATAGCTCTAGAGTGACTCCTTTTATTGCTGAGACAAATAGCTTTTATATGAAGCATCTATAAAGAAATGAATGGTTTGATGAATCCATTGATTAAACACTGAACAAATGCATGAGTGCTCAAAGGCCTTCGCCCTCACTAACACTGTCACGTTCTTCCTTTTTCAGATATATTGAACATAAACGCTCCCCCCCCCCCACCCACCCTTTTGATATCTCTCAGCCTGACACATAATATGTTCTTGGCTTAATTGTTTTCTATATTTATGTTAGGAGAAGCCATTTAGAGAGTAATAGGGAGGGGAGTAGGAAAAGCAGGGTGATTTAAATCTCTTTCCGTATATATATAAATTTACATTACAATCCAGACAGTACAGGTTATTTCAATAAGCAGTTAAGGTCTAATGACCCACCTTCTCATGTAAAGCGTAAAGTCAGGGAAAGAATTCAAGTGCTATACTACGAGGACAGTCAGTTCACTGTACTGAGGATCTTCATAGAGAGAAAAAAAGAAAAAAAAAACACGTCCCATACAGAATGCTAATCACATGAGAATATAGTGGCTGCCACTGTGCCTCTGCGGTGGCTCTCTTATTACAACAAGAATCCCATTCGGCCGGTCATCAGACAATCAGACCGGATTAATCAGGCTGGGGATCTCAATTACAGTGGAGGTAATTTTTGTGGCATGGCACTGGGAACCTGTGGGGGGAGAGAAAGGGAGCAGGTTAGCTAAGCACTGCAATGGCACGGTGGAGTTAGCGTGCCGGTAGGAAAAGGAACCAGCTGTGTTATTGAAACAGCAATTATTACACATCTTGTTTCACTGTTTTCTGCTACTATCTGCATGTAAGTGAGTGCAGGTACTGGAGAAGACCAGTAGAACTCCATGCACCTTGCTATCCCTTTTGACCATATTTCTACTGTATCTTGGCCAAGCTAAACACGTTTAAGCAGAGTTTAAGCTGACCATGACCTAGAAGAACAGTTCTGCCCTGTAGTCAAGGAAACCCATTTTCTTTGGACTCTATCCTGCAGTAGACTTCTTCTCAACCTTTCCACCCAGTGCCGTGCCCATGATTTATGGTGGACAGGGGAAACTGACCATTAAAGCCATGTAAATATTCTTACAAAAGGGAGAGGTGCAGACTGATGGTGGACCACCCACTCGGAGTCATCCTGTCCATTCTCTGTCCCACGAATAGGAGAGGCTTTCATACAGGGGTCAGGGCCAATTAAAAGTGTCCTGAAGCTTTCAGAGGACTTTCCTCTGAATATGCATTACAGGGTTCCAGTGTCCCTCCCTACCAGGAAGCAACACAATGTCATGGAGGGCTGCCCTTCACGTAGAAGAAGAGAATACGGAAACCTGTTTGAAGTTGGATGAAGGTGACGGCTAGCAATCCTTTGGGGTATAGCTATCTCTGGAGAGAACACATTGCCAGATCTGTCAGTTCATGCAGCATGAAAATATGCAGAAATAGCTGTCATGCTAGCTATGTCATTAAGGAGGTCATTTCACTGGCATTAGTCAGTTCAGTCTTGTGTGGTGGAAAAAGTCCAGGTTTCTCGCTTCTGTACTCCTCGTCCTGTGTTTCTCACTTATCTTATGTCATAGTGTTATGGTTCATTGCCAGACTCTGCTGGAGTCCTGTGGGTTTTGGCAACTTTTTCCTAGATCCCTGCTGCTCCTCCCTCAGTCTTTTTCACCTCTCTACGAAGACAACCACACACTCCCTGCTGAGGCAGCTAAGCCAAGCTTCAGTTGTTTTCTGCTGATTCTCCTGCCAATATCCCGAAGTTCCTCAGGAGCTCGGAGCAGACAAGCATCTACAGAGATATACAAAGCCCCTTTTACGTTTGGAGATTTATGCATGCTTGTAACATGGCATAACCATGGGTTTTGTACTGTAAGTGCAGTACAACAGTATTTATTCCAATAAACAAACTCTAATGTGTTGAAACCTCAAGCCGATGCATGTGAATAAGGAGTGAATTTAATTAACGCACAGATGGTGCAGTATTTGCAATCGTACCATTACACCACTCCTGTCTGATTTGTGCCCATTTATCTCAGCAAGTAAACCCCTATCATATATTGCACAAAGTAGCACATTCCTAAAACGGTCCAGGCATAGAACCTTGAGGGTCACATCCTACTGCAGGTTATACTACAATTGGAACTCCTCTTTCTACTTTTGCTGTGTTAGCTTTCCGGTCTCCTCTGAGGCTCTCTCCCTTCTGCTCTCTAACGGTTTTTCTACAATTATGATTTCACACAATAGAGCAAAGCATTATCGTCCACTTAAACTAAATTTCTTTTATTTACTTATTATTTCTCCCTCAAGCTTTTTCTGTCATACAGCAATTACTCTAATATCCGTGGCATCTTTTTAGTCTTCTGGTATTGTACTCTCTCTCTTTCTCTCACTAGTATGCAATAGAAATATATAGTATAGTATGCGATGTAGCGTCTCAGCGGAGCTATCGTATCGATAACATTTACATCTCATCATTATCATCTTCGCATCTCGGAATGCTACGGGAACATCATCCAGAAAGCACATCCAATTTCCCTCCTCGCACGTGCAAAGGGGGTGATAATAGGAGGTAGCACATAGTTTCCTTCATTCCATTCTTTTTCACTGTTGTATGCTACTACCACCACAATGGGAGCCTTTTCCGATGGTACGGCAGACTGCTCTGTCTGGTATCATTGTAAACATTGGTTTGCTCTGGAGGGGAAAGTGAAAGGGAGAAGGGTGTGGCTTCGGGGCGAGGAGCGAAATTGCAAACCTAAGGTTTCTGATTCGTCCTGTTATTATTTTTGACATCAGTCATTTACAATAGCTGTGAAGGTGGCAATGGAAAATGTGATATTGATTGTGTGCCCCGCGGGCTTTTCACACCCCTCAGTCCTCGGCTGTGTCTCTTTTTCTTCCACTCACACATACCCTCTCTCTCTCTCTCTCTCTCTCTCTCTCTCTCTACGTTGTTTTTTCTTCCCTCTCCTCTCTTGCTTCTATTTCTTTACGACACCATGAAATGGCGTGCTTGATTAATGATGGATGGTTTGCTGCTGTAGGCCGTCTACACCAAATACCGAGTTGAAAATGCACAAATTGTACCACAATAGCACAGCGGAATGGCCGTTCATAAAGTGTTAACCCAAATTATGTGTACGCAGTGAAAGAAACTCATTGTTGAAGTGCTGCTGCTCATTAAAACACAGGAACTGAATGAAAGCGTTGGCCCCATGGGAAAGATACACCTGTACCATAAACATTAACGTGCGATGTCTGGAGACTACCTGAGACACTGCCCGGTTTGTTTGCACAGGTCCAGTGTTTATGGATCGTGAGGGCATTGACACAGGCAGAAGAAGCTCATTTCCAGGGCCGAGGTGAAGAAAATAAACCAAAGAGTGGGAGGCAATGCATGCT
Organism: Clarias macrocephalus; assembly: GCA_011419295.1. Taxonomy (NCBI): domain Eukaryota; kingdom Metazoa; phylum Chordata; class Actinopteri; order Siluriformes; family Clariidae; genus Clarias; species Clarias macrocephalus. The sequence goes on from JAAGKR010003631.1 coordinate 44,993, forward strand.
TTCCCAAACAGCGTGGAGGCTGACAGACCCAAAGCAAACATGTAAAACGAGACCTCTTCAAAGGGAACAGAGCAAATTGTATCTCCCTTAAGGTGATGTGTCAGTGTGTGTGTGTGTGTGTGTGTGTGTTTGTGAATCTGTCTGCACTGTGATTAAAGCAGGGGAGAGAACCGAATAATCAGTACATGCTCACACATACAATGGTGTGCTCTTTTCTCAAATTAAAATATGACCTTAACTCTTTGTCTCCCCACTGCACAAACAACTGATTGGCCAGTTAAGAGACACCCTCATCAAAAGTTTCATCTAATCGCCGCTTTTTTGCTTGTGACACATCGTTACACACATGCAAGCTAATCAACAGCTAGGTTTTTTTTTTTTTTGAAAAGAGTGCAACCAATTTTTCCCTCCTGCCAGCTTTCCACCAAAATGCCCTCTATGTAGCGCAAATCAGCCATAAAGCAACAGATAAAGCCACGCTGATGGACGCGAGCATGATAATTATATGAGTCCTGACAAGCGCAGAAGAGAGTGTCATTTTCATGTGCAATAGGCGACTTGTCAGGAAAAAAAAATAAAAACATTCTAGCAATTAATTTTTATTTATTTATTTATTTATTTTTCCAGTCATTTATATCTGCAGTGAAGAGTGGAGGAATTGTCTTCTCTCGTTTAGGTGAGATGTTTTCCCTTGTAGCAGCACAAAAACAATCCCTGCTGTAATTTTTTGCTTTCTCAGTGTAAACTTGTGGTCACATTCAATAAAGCTCAAACCAATGTCACACACACACACACACTCCTACCTGTGTAATTAGGCTACAGACTGTCATCGCATTAGTGTGCGTGAGAGAATCGTCCATAATGAGGAGGAGATTATAAGCTTTGTGTGCCAGTTTGCTGGTAAATGTGTGGCGTGCTGAAGGGATTTGGCCTGAAAGCTTGTGCTCTCTGGTTACAATAACTGTTGCATTAAGGCACTTATTCACAGGGGTTAGCAAAACAAAGCGCACGCAAGTTAGGATAGATGGCAAAACAAGAGAAGCTCCTCAGGAAACTATCTTTGTCCTTCGCTCAAGTTGCTCAGATGTAAGATTTTCTGTCGTGCCTATTTTTGATGGTTTGTTTACAATCTTGCATAGAATAAATAACAGGTCTGCTTTTTTTTTTTCAAAATGAATCAACATGCTTGTTTCTTTTTTCTCGCTCACTCGCTCTTGGGATGATGTCTCTTTAAAAACGAGAGAGCAGAGCGCTGCAGAGACCCATTCGAGACAGGGCCCAGGAGGTTAATAAAAATGCACAGAAGAGAGCCTATGAGTTTAGAGGAAGATAACATCACTGGCTTTATTGGCCTTTTCTAGATAAGGACAATAGCACCGTAAAACAGTATGAGGCCCAGGAACATCATTTGAAAATAGAGCTACCTCCCTCTGAAGTAAAAAGAAAGACTGAGGAGGGGCAGACAGAGTGAGAGAGAGAGAGAGAGAGAGAGAGAGAGAGAGAGAGAGAGAGGACTGTATGATGCTTTTGATCAGCTCGGGTTGAATGTCCAAGGCCCAAACTTGCAAAGCTATAAGCTGCTGGTAAAAGTGATTGGAGATACTGTGTACCCCGCTCTTCCATTTGGGTGTTACATGGCATGTTGTGCTCCCCCCCCCCCCCTCACTCTTGTTTCCTCCAATTGCTTTTCCATGGCATTCTGAGTTTTGTGCCTGACCGAAATAAGAGAATCAGTCCAGGAGAGCAGCACCCAGTGTATCTTATTTAAAAGAGGATTACCTATTAACCTCCCGAGGTCCGCAGAGAAAGAGAGACACGTTTGTTTGCATATGAGCTTAAGCAGGGGAAAGCGAGGGCTTGCTGGTTAATTTGCATAATAAGTAAAAGGCTTTCTGATATAGAATTAGGTTTGCTTTGTTAAAAAATGGAATTAGTCCTGTAAATATAGGGATGGAAAGTTTTTTTTTGCCAGATGTTTTTAGGTATGAGCATACCATAGATATTATCTTTGTAATTCCGTGATCAGTTGTGTTGAGAAGGATTCTAGACCTGCTTCTATTCAAATAAGACACAGCTATCATTATCATATGTAAAGTATGTGCTGCTTAAGAGTAGATATAACAGAACACATAGCTGTTTAAAACAGGCAGAGGTTTTGAATTGAGTCTTAGATGTCCTGTAAAGCAAAACACGTTGCATTCGTCAGATTCTGCCAGCAGCCAATTTATATAAAAAATAAATAAATAAAAGAAAAAGACAAGTTACACTGAACACTTGGCCTGTCAGGATCCTGATTAATGCACTGATGCATCTCATTTTAATATGTTTTTTTTTTTTTTTTTTTAAGCTGCTAGCGGTACAATTCAGTCTTAAGATCATGTTTAGAAAAGCAAGATTTTTTTTTTTTTTATGAACCCTATATTCAACTTCTCTTTTCCTCTCCTTTCTGTCAGGGCACAGAGGGAGGATCAAGTCACATGTTATGTGACCTATGACCTCTGGCTGCACAGCTGGGGATGGTGTTCACATTCCTACTCTACTAGGCATGAATCCATTAACCCATGCAAACTGCAACAAGGTAGGTAATTGTTAATTCAACCAACTACTTTAATCACCCTTCCTTCCAGCTCAGAAAATCCCTTAATTTCCTTTAGAATTCCTAGATATCATTATACAGACCTGGAGCAACAGCATTAGCTTTCTTCTACCGTCCAGCTGTGTAATGGACCATTCCGGAAGAAACTGGGAGCAAAATGGTTGCACTCTGCCTGAGTTTTTTCCCCCTCTATGCTGCATGCATGGTTTATTTAGAAGATAGATGGTTACCCAATGTCTCAGAAAATGTCTCACAGGTGCTATTATATGGGATGATAGGATTTTAATGGCTTTGACGATAAAAACACATGGCGACAACGAGCTTACTTTTGCTTTCAAACTAGAACTGTGGTTCTCTGCAAGAGGTTCCAGGATTGGACTCGAACTTGCGCGTCTCTCACACATTCGCAAGCAGAAACTTCAAAGAGTTTACGCCGTACGTTAACTGGTCGGGAACTACTTGAAAAATTAGAGAAGTAAGTTATGGTTCAGGCAAGGCTAAATATGGTTTGAGCTCGGTCTGAAATCTCTTCTGTGTTGAGTCATGGAGCACTTTTCCCTTCCCCCCAGTGTGCTGCCCTCCATAGCCTCGCTCCTTACTGAGTGAAACTCCTTCTTGATAAGTGAATGGGTTCATAGCTGGAAGGTTATGGATACCAGTGGCTGTTAGAGGTTGCAGTGTCAAGGATCCCTCTGTGTCTGCCAAGCCTTTCATCTCCTGACAAATAGGAGGCCTCTGTTTTTGTCTGCGGTTGGATATATGTAAATACCCATGTCAGAGGGGATTTTGGCAAGATATTTTCCCTCTTTCTTAAAATGGGATGTATGGAAAGATCTGAAATGGACAGGCAGAAGGCTGTGGCAGTTGTGTAACGATTCAGCTCCTCTTACTGGAATGTTATTATTCCTTAATCCCTTGTGTACATTACAACTTTTTTAGCTTCTCAGACTTGATTTTTTTTTTTTTCTCTTTTAGACAGCCAGACCACATTAGGACAGAACCTTGCTGATTGTGCCCGGTATTATTCTTTCACATTATAGATACCTCTTATATAGACATATCTGTCTTTCATAGCAGCATCAGAAAAAAAAAATCCCTAGTGAGTGCGGAACTCATTCTATATACCTTTTGAATAGTGACTGGCCAGAGCACTCACTGAGTTACAATTCTCAAGTGGCATCCCTGACATTGCCACTAGCATTGTGGCATTATGGGAATGCAAATTCTGCTTCACCTGTGACAAATATGACCTGCTGCGATCACTCGGTGGATCAGTTAATTAGGTCTTCCTTTCGGAAAGCAGACCGTCTATCCCTCCCCTATAACATTTCCAGGCCAGGCCATGAAAGATGGATTACAGGTGCTTCCTGTGGTCGGAAATGGCTGATTAAAGAGGTTAGCCCTGTCTTCCTCCATGCGTCCTGCTCTTTTTCTCTCTTGCAGTCATTTCTTTCCATTCAACTGCATTTTTTTTTTCCAGATCAGTAAACAGCACTGAAGCTGATGCTATGAGCCTGAAAACTCTTGCATGCTCCAGTAGTGGCAAAGGAATTCCCCTCCCTACATTCTCAGCTGTGTTTAGATAAATAAAGAGACACTGATTGAGGGGCTTTCTACAACAACCTGCTTAAGAGACAGCTGACAAGAGTGTCGCCAGCAAAGGGTGTTGGTTACATGCTCACTCTGCCTTCACACCAGACATGCCATTCTTGCCCATCCCATTTCTCACACATACATACATACATACATACATACATACATACATACATACATAAATTATGTTATATAAATTATGCTCAGTTATGAATATATTTCTAAACCATCAAAAAAACAAAAAATATAGCATATTTATATATACAAAAAAATTAAATAGCTTAAATTATTAATACGTGAAAAAATAGGATAGGTGTGTATATATAGTGTTTATATATATAGTGTTATAAACTAGATTTTATTGTAATTTTAGGAGTGTAATTTTCTCAAATTGTTAATTTTTCTTACAATTATGATAAAATGTCAAAACTATGCAAGATTATTTGCCAAGAGATCAGGAGTTAAATTTTTGAATTGGTAAGGATTAAAAAAAAAAAATCATGGTAATTTATATAGTTAATTTGCTGTATTTAAATCTCATCTTAATCTCATCATCATTTATACTTCATAGTGATATTTGGTAAATGCAATAATATGTAAAACATTTTTAGTTTTTGCCATTTTTGTACTAAGCGTTTTAAAATAGGAAAGCTGCCAAACTGCTGGAAAATCATTGTAGTTAACCATTTCATGAAGCTGACTGAGAATGCTAGAGCTGTCATCAAAAGTATTTTGAGTATTGCTTTAATACTTTAATGTGCTATTAGCTTTGATGTCTTGCCATTTTTTAAATGTCATGACAATTGAAAATGTGAAATATTCTACACATAAAGGCGATCATATAAGCAGGTATGAGATACTGCAACACACTATAACGAGCACTTGATCTGCAACGTAACATAGATGATGTAAAGCCTTATGTTGATTGATGTTACAGTATTGATGTAAACTGCGCCAGCTACCCCTTGCTTTCCACTATTGTATGAACTATTTTATGGTAATTAGATAGGTAAACAAGAAATATGGAATTTTGTAGTCAACAAAAATGTGTTAACTTCCCAGAATGTGTTTTATATTTTCAATTTTTCAAAGTAGTCATTTTTTGACCTAATGAAGTAGTCACCTGGAATGGTTTTCCAACAACATTGAAGGAATTCCGAGAGGTGTTAAGTACTGGTTGCCTGTTTTACCAACTCTTTGGTTGGTCTTCAGGTGATTGTGGAGGCCAGGTCATCTAATGCTCCATCTAAGCACTCCAACACCCTTCTTCTTGGACAAATAGCTCTTACACAACCTAGAGGGAAACAAATGGTAGTCAAATGATAGTCTAAATGATAGAAGTACACACCAGATGGGGTGGCATGTCACTGCGAAATGCTGTGTACCCCAACATCGTCTCTAGCAAAGCACCCCACACCATTACATCTCCTCCTCTGAGCTTCACAGTTTCTGAATCTGTGATTCAGAAACTGTCTGTTCACCCTCTCTATGTTTAAAAAGTCATGGTGATTAGAAGGCAAAAATCTACATTTTTGACTCATGAGACCAAAGAAGTTATCAACTGATCCAATGTCTATTCCTTGTGTTTTTTGGCTTAAACAAGTCTCATCTGCTTGTTGTTCTTCTAAAAGTAATGGTTTCTTTGGCACAATTTGAACCTGAAGGCCTGACTCATGCAGTTTCCTCTGAACAGCGGATATTGGAACATGTCTGTCTTTTAAAAAAATATAAATATAAAAAGTAATGATGGACTGTCTTTTTATCTTTACTTAACTGTGTATTTCTTGCTAGAATATGGATTTGTACAGTAGCTGTAGGAGCAATAATAGGGCTCATGACTTTTTGTACCCACCCTTACTCTGGTGGTTGAAATAACATTAAGAAGGCAAGAAATATTACAAATTAACTCTTGAGAAAAAACACATGAATTGAAAAGCATGAATTGAAAAACCTCATGAACCTAATGAGGGAATGCCACGAGTGTGCCAAGCTGTTATCAAATCTAAAGGTAGCTACTTTGGAAAATCTAAAAATAAAACATTCTGAAGTTAAACACTTTGTTGTTTACCTTGCTTTATTTTAATCAATTTACTAAATGCAAAGTGATCAAACAGAAGAAAAATACGGTGGCTGAGAAATGCAAAACAAAATAACAAATTAAAAAACAAAATAACAAAACCCAAAACAAAATAACAAATTAAAAAACAAAATAACAAAACCCAAAACAAAATAACAAATTTAAACACAATATAATAAAATCAAAACAATACAACAAATCAGAAAACACAACAACATATCCAGAAACAAAATACCACATAAGAAAAAACAATGACAATTCAGTCAACCTGGAAAAGGTAGGTATAGTTTGCAAATTAAATTCTTATCGCTGATTGGAAGAGACATCTGTCATTCAAAACATACAAGAAGTACTGTCAAGTGAAGTCAAATTTATTTTTTTAAAACACATTTAACACAACTTAGTTGACCAAAGTGCTATATAATCCTAAAATACTAAAAATATTCCTTAAATGAAAATACATCTAAATTTCCGTGAGACTGCTTTACTTTCTGTATATTTTGAATGACAGATGCTTCGTCCAATCAGCGGTGAGAGTCAAAATGCTAACGTGTGGTTTGCGAATTAAATTCTCACTGCTAATCTTGAGTGGCAGATGTCTCGTCCAATCAGTGGTAAGAATGTCATTCGCAAGCCACACCTACTTTTCAAACCTGGTTATACTTATGCTGATTGGACGAAACATCTGACACTCAAAATATACAGGAAGTACTCCAGCCTCACGGATATTTAGATGTATTTTCATTTAAAGATCCATTTCAGTATTTTAAGATTTTACTTTGGTCAACTAAGCTGTATTCAATGTGCTTTTAAAATAAGTTTGACTTCACTTGATAGTACTGCTCGTATGATTTGAGTGACAGATGTCTCTTCCAATCAGCGCTAAGAATTTAATTCGAGAACCATACCTACCTCTTCCGGTTTGACTGAATTGTCGTTGTGTTTTCCGATTTGGTTTATTGTTTCTGGTTTTGTCATTTTATTTTTGAATTTGTTATTTTGTTTTCTGTTTTGTTATTTTGTTTTGCACTTCTCAGCCACCGTAGAAAACTCTAAATCACATCAATATTTAAAATACCCGAGTGAGAAATGACCCAAACTCTGTTACTAAGGTGAGGTTGTGGAAAACAGTTTTATGAAAAAATGTCACACACCATGGCAAGACTCAGCACAGCAAGAAGATACAAAGTTAGATACAGTAGCAGCAGTAAGCATCAGTTTAATAAGCATCTCTCCCAGGCAACAATTTCAAAGCATACTGGGGTTTCAAGATGTGCTGTTCAAGCTATTTTAAAGAAGCACAAAGAAACAGGCAATATTGAAGACTGTAGACGCACTGGTCAGCCAAGGAAACTTGATTCAGCAGATGAAAGACACATCATGCTTACTTCCTTTTGACATCAGAAGATGTCCACCAGATGTTAAGCAAAGAACTGACAGAAACTTGTGGGACCCATGGACACCCATCTACTGTCCGGGGAATCTGGCGAGAAGTGGTGTTCATGGAAGAATTCCTGCAAATGGAGTTCTATGTTTTGTCAGGATTAATGGTCTACACAACTACAGGTAGATATTTATTCATCAAGCAATACCATCAGGGAGGCATCTCATTGGCCCCAAATTTATTCAGCAGCAGGGCAACTACCTCAAACATACAATTAATGTAATTTAAGAACAATCTTCAGTGAAGAGAAGAACAAGGAATCCTAAAAAAATAAGTGATATGTTGTCCCCCACAGAGCCCTGATGTCAACATCATTCAACATCAAGTCTGTTTGATATTACATGAAGTGACAGAAGGATTTGAGGTAGCCTACATTTATTTATATATCATCTTCCTCTTCTGCCTGACCTAAACCTATATATTCTCTATAGGATTCAGGTGAGCTGGCCTGGCTGGCAATCAAGCCAAACCAGTTAGTGGTAGTTTTGGCACTGTGGGCAAGTGCTAAGTCCTGCTGGAAAAGGAAATCAGCATCGCCATAAAGCTCGTCAGCAGACGGAAGTATGAAGTACTCAAAAATCTCCTGGTAGACAGCTGTGTTAAATTTGGACTTGATAAAAGATAGTTGGCCAACACCAGCATATGACATCAAACACCAGATCATCACAGACTATACAAACTTCACTCTGGACTTTAAGCAACTTGGATTCTGTGCCCCTCCACTCTTCCTCCAAACTCTGGGACCTTGATTTCCAGATGAAATGAAAAACAAAAGGACCACTAAACAACTTTTTAATACTTTTTATCCTTAGCCCAGATAACAAGCTTCTGATGTTGTCCCATGCGACAGTTGTACCCCATTTCCTGAAGTTGTCTGTGAGTGGTGGCTCTTGATTCACTGACTCCACCCTCAATCCACTCCTTGTGATGCTCTACCAAGTTCCTCATGGGGCAGGATTGTGTTGAGCTGCAGAGATAGAGAGGGGGGGGGTGTGGAGTTGTAGCTAGAGAGTAGGGGTTGGGCTGTGTTGAGATGTAGGGGGAGCTGCTGTTTTAAAATGCTACAGGGTCCCATTAGTGTGGAGATGCAGATTCAGAGAGGGGGTGGGGCTGTGTACCCTTATCCATCTGTACTGTGAAGCATCATCCTCAGCTTTGACTGATTCTGAATTCTCATTCTGAACTTCAGAATTCATCTTGATACTTCTATGGGCAGTCATATCACCAATCATCACCAGTGACCCAGTTATACTAGCAGCCAGACATGCTTGTGCATAAGACTGCTTTCAGATAATGTGGCATGCTTTAAATCATGAGCAATTTCTTTTTCCATACTCTTCTCTCCTCTTTATTCAGATAGATTAACATATTGGTTTCATCTGACCAAAAAAATTTTTTTATATTGACAAAAGTATTCGTTGTCTTGTTCATGCATATGAACTTAAGTAACATCTAATTCTTAATCTATAGGGTTTAATATGATGTTGCCCAATCCTTTGCAGCCATAACAGCTCAATTGTTCTGGGAAGGCTTTCCACAAGGTTTAAAAGTGTGTTCATGAGAATTTTTGACCATTCTTCCAGAAGTGCATTTGTGAGGTCAGACACTGATATTGGACGAGAAGGGCTGGCTCGCAGACTCCGCTCTAATTCATCCCAAAGGGCATTCTATCAGGTTGAGGGTCAGGACTTTGTGTAGGCCAGTCAAGTTCTTCCACAACAAACTCGCTCATCCATGTCTATATGGACCTTGCTTTGTGCTCTGGTGCAAAGTCATGTTGGAAGAAGGGGCCATCCTCAAACTGTTCCCACAAAGTTGGGAGCATGAAATTGACCAAAATGTCTTGGTATGCTAAAGCATCAAGAGTTCCTTTTACTGCAAGTAAAAGAACCAAGCCCAATGACTGAAAAACTACCAATTACACACCAGTAACACACCAGTTCCAACATGACGGTCTGTGTGTGTTATATATACACACACACACACACATTTTTTTTAAATATACATCTGTTCTTTCTGTTCTGTATTGCAAGTAGTCCGGACCTTGATATAATCCCTCTCTATTTACATTGATTGTAGGCTTACATGATATGCATGATATTGTACACCTTCTTCCTGCAGAGTGTTGTAGGTAGTGTGAAGGGGGTTTTCTTCACCAAGAACATAATTGTGTGATCATCCACTTTAGTTGCCTTCCATAGTCTCCCAGGCATTTTGCTGTTACTGAGCTCATCACTACATTCCATTTTTTAAAAAGAATTTAAGAGATTCCTAATTTGGCCACTCTCACACCTTCTGCTATCTCTCGGTTAGGTCTGTTTTGCTGTTTTGATAATGATAGCCTGGAACAATGGTGGAACGAGGCGAGCAGTGCTGGAGGATCGGAGGGAACGTGGTGCAATGCGTGGTGTGATTAGAGCAGAGAGGTAAGTGGATGCTGGGCCATTTTTAGCTTTGTATGCGAACATCAGGGTTTTGAATTTGATGCGGGCAGCTACAGGAAGCCAGTGCAGGGAGCGGAAAAGTGGTGTGGTGTGGGAGAACTTGGGAAGGTTGAAAACGATCAACTGCTGAGAACGAATTGTGGACAGAGGCAGACCTGCCAGGAGTGAGCTCCAGTCTTGAAATAACAAGGAACTGAACAAGCACCTGAGTAGCCTGTGAAGAAAGAAATGGACAAATTCTTCTCATGTTGTAAAGAAGAAATCGACAAGAGCAAGGAAGGTTAGCGATGTGTGGGTAAAATGACAGATGATTGTCCACAGTTACCCCAAGATTGCAGGCAGTGGCTGAAGGAGGGATCTGATTGTTGTCCAAGGATATCACAAGGTGTTGACCTGGAGATGAATCACTCAAATTTTACTCAGATTAAGCTACAGCTGATGATCTGCCATCCAGGATGAGATGTCTGCCAGACATACTGAGATCCGGGTGGAAACCTGAGTGTCTGAGGGAGGAAAGGAGACTTGCGTGTCATCTGCATAACAATTCTAGGTAAGAAGCAAACCATGCTGTTCCAGAGATTCCAAGCCTTGTAAGAATAGATAACAGAATCTTGTGGTTCACTGTGTCAAATGCAGCTGACAGGTCCAGGAGGATGAGGACAGATGATAGTTTGGTTGATCTAGCAACATGGAGCTTCTCAGGGCAGTCTCTGTAGAATGTGCCACTTTGAATCCAGATTGGTTGGGATCATTAAGGTTGTTCTGTGAGAGATAAAGAGAAATTGTTATAAACAGTCCTTTCAAGAATTTTGGAAATAAAAGAGAGAATCAATACCGGGCGAAAGTTGCTGATGTCTGCTGGATCCAGGCAGGGTTTCTTCAGGATGGGAATAACCCTTGCCTTCTTAAAAGCAGAAGGAACATGACTAGATGATATGGAATGGTTGATGATGGTTGTGGTGAAGGGAAGGAGGTCTCCTGAGATGGCCCTGGAGCATCTTTAATTTGACATGAAAAAAAAAGAAACAGAAACAGGCTACACCTGGCCATGTAACTGCTCAGTCATTTGTTCAATTTATTTTGAGCCTATGAAAATACTTTTGAAAACTTTGCTGGAAAACTGTAATTCCTAAAAAAAGTTATAATCCCCTTTAATAAAAGCAGAATGTATATACTTTAACCACTTAAAAAATTTGTCACTGTAACAAAAACTTATAAATCAGACTATATGAACATAATACACTGCCTGGCAAAAAAAAAAAAATATATATATATATATATATATATACACTCACTAGTTACTTTAAGATTGCTTACAATCACCTTTAGCTTTGACTTTAGGACACAATGTGATGTCCAGTTCATAATTGAAAATTATTCCTCATGCTCCTAGAACCATTCTTTCACAATCTGAGTCCTGCAATATGCCTGTGCCATTGGGGTAAAAAAAACTCCATTGATGTGATAGCCTGGTCCTTCAGTACATTCAAGTCATTGGCCAACAAGTCACATTATGTAGCTGAGCCTAGACCTGATCAATAAAAACAGACCCAGATCATAACATGATGTTTGGACAAGGAGCACTATGCATGATGGTTGCATCATTTCATTGTCTTCCCTTCTTACCCTGATGCACCCATTGCTCTGTAATAGGGTCAATCTGAACTCATGACCACATGACCAATCTGAGCTCAGGACCATATGAGTTTTTTTCCATCGCTCCAAAGTTGAATCTTTATGATCTCTAATAAACTGAAGCTTTTTTTTCTGATTAGCCTCACCAACGAGTGGTTTTCTTATGACCACACAGTTTTAGTCCCAGTCCTGTGAGTTCTCATCATATTGTGTGCAAATGGAAATGGTCTTATGTTCACTATTAAACACATGGATTTTACTGTTGATTTTTTTACCACGCAACTTCACCAAGTGTTTGTTTGATCGCCATCTATGCCATATATTTTCTGGCCATGTTTTTTTCCACTAAGTTGACAGGTCAGAACTATACTTCCAAGTTTTGATAATGTGTTGAATGGGTTTTAAATCAGGAATGGGTTTTAATCTTGCACCTCCTAAATCTGGGTTCGATTCCTGGCCAGGTTCAATTTCTATCTCTGTGTGCACGGAGTTTGCATGCTCTCGCAGTGCTTGGTACAGGTTAGGCTAATTGGTGTTCCCAAATTGCCCATAGTGTGTGAATGTGTGTGAGTGTCCTGCGATCAATTGGCACCCTGTCTAGGGTGAACCCCGCCTCATGTCCCAAGTCTCCTGGAATAGGCTCCAGGCCCCCTGCCACCCTGTATACAGGGTAAAGCGGTATAGACAATAAGTCAGTGGTTTTTAATCCACTATTCAGTTTAATTCAGTTCCAGTAATTTTAAATCTTCTAAGTTGTTTTCTTTGCTTGATGAGTTGTCTTCTGCTTCTTGAAGATGTCTGTGAGTGGTGGCCCTTGATGCACTGACTCCAGCCTTACTCTCCTTGTGAAGAGTGCCCAATAACATGACCCTTTTGGCCAGGCAGTTATATATGTACAGCAATAAAATACAAGCTATGGTATGGTCACTTGCTAGTGTAAACATTGTCGTCGTCTTGTCCTGATGCACACTTTGATTCAGCATTCTAACCATTCCTTTATAATGCTGTGGGATATAACAGTGTAGAAAAACACCCAGTTTAAATGTTTTCCTTCCTAGTAAACAACTCCATAGCAAGTAAGTAGTGATCATGAAAGAGAAGGAGTGGGCATTCTTCTGTATTTGCCCATATTTCTATATGTCAGCCCGGGTGATGATATCTGCTTTGATTCCTAAAGAAATGCTAGAGAGTATGAGAGGATAGTGATACACTGAAACAAGAAGAGGCTGTGATATGCCAACTATGCCAGGGGAAGGAGCAGGAGGGAGTGATGAAAAAGATCCTACATGGGATGCGACTGAGCATGTTTGTTATAGTGGAGAAAAAAAACTGATGAAAATCTAAGACAAGATACTTACACCTTTATCAATGTATGCAAATTTTGAATGGAAGATATGCACAAGACAAATCACACATCAATCAGGTCAGTGATTGTACTTTAAACATACGAGCAAAAAATGCTTTTGATGAAACTCCCAATAATACCAAATGCTAAAAGCTACCAGTACAGTGAAACACCTTGAACAAAGTTGCATCCAGTGCTTCAAGGAAAAACCCATGGCGATTTACAGCAATAAAATCATTGCACCCGTAAGCAGCCATGACTTAATGATAAATCAGTACACCCCCTGGGTGAAGTGCAGGGGGAAAATCAGGAGATTTTTATTTTCTTGCAGTGCCCTTTATTTTTTTTAATAGTGACCTCTGAAAGGCTGCCAAATATGCCAGAACTCAGAGTCGTGTGGGAGGAGATGGAAACTCTCTCTCTCTCTCTCTCTCTCTCTCTTTTCCCTTTTTTGTATCTGTGACATTAACACTGCCCTCTGCAGGAAGGGCCTTTCTTAAATGATGATGGAAACACTTTAACAGCAGCAACTCCTGGCTGATCTCTCTCCCTCTCTCTCTCAGTTGCATTCATAGAAGCAAGTTTTGTAAATGTAACCGTGTTCATAATACGACATAAATAGCGTCTGATGATTTAGTAAACGTATTAAAGGTGGCTATAAGGTCAGATCACACCTGGCCATTTACTTAGAACACACGACAAAAACTAGGGCAGCACAGGTTTAGAAATAGGTAGTGTTGAACAACTTTGGTGCAACAAATAAAATGCTTGTGACTCAATTTTTGTTTGGGAAGATTGTAATCTAATGCCCTGATGTTGTGTGGTGTACATGTCTGTCACTTTTGGTGTTCTTGCAATACTCCTTGTCTACAGCTTGTTCAGACCCATGACTCTGTTTCTGTGCATGTGTGTAATTGTGTGTGTGTGTGTGTCCTTCACAGGGACAGTGGGCTCACTGAAGCCAGAGTGTGTGGTACAATGGGATCCCTAAGCTCATTCTCAGCGTTAAATGGCCTGAAGCACAAATATAATGCCAGGAACAAGCCCTGAGGCTTGAACTGACTACATGCACTCAAGGCCATACATATGGTTCATCTTCGTGTGTGTGTGTGTGTGTATGTGTGTGTGTGTGTGTGTGTGTGTGTGTGTGTGTGTGTGTGTGTGTGTGTGTGTGTGTGTGTGTGTGTGTGTTAGTCCTTGAGAATGTGACAGTTCATGCGTCAAGGCTGGTTGGCTTACAGGACATGTCTGCTGCACTGCTTAGTAATGCCCAGAGGCTTCCCCTTTGTTAATTTACTAATTATTCTCTTAATTTGACAAACTCAGTGTTTTTTTTTTTTTTTTACCCTCTTTCTCCATGTGTTGGCGCGGTATCCCACTAATACCCATTTTAGCATTTTTTTTTTTTAGAAAAATCATGGTTCATATGCAAAAATAGGCCAGTATTAATGAATTTACCATCTGATAACATGTGTTTCCATTTTACATGGACTGTAATGAAAAACTTAAAACTGCACTGGGGAAAAAATCCCTTTGCTGCTCATATTTTGTATTTGTGTTTCCACCTGCAATAGTTAGTGCATCCCATCCTGAGATAATAAACTCCTCAATTCCTCTGTGTGCGCGCACGTGAGTATGTGTGTGTGTGTGTGTGTGTGTGTGTGTGTGTGTGTGTGTGTGTGTGTGTGTGTGTGTGTAATGGGTGGCTGCCAGGGCTATCATCCATCTGTCTAGCAAAGCCTAGAATGAGCAGACCAAGAAGCATCCTAACACTGCACACACCCTTCCAACCCCACCCCCCATATACGCCCACACCCACCACCCCGTTTACTATCTCTGCTGAATATCTCTCTCTTCACGCCCTATTCTAACTCCGCTTTCCTGCTCTCACACATGCTTGCAATTTAAAAACTGTAACATTACATCATCACATAATATGCTGCTTTCATACTCTACAAGTGTGTAGAAACCAGGCTGGATACTCTTAATGTATCTATACCATTACTACTGTGTCATTTAGTGTAAAGTTTTTGTTTGTTTGTTTATCTATTATTTACATTTACTTATATATTCAATGAAATCCAGGTAGCACAGACAATGGGGCCAACGTTACCTCTAAGATGTAGAAGCTGATAATGCTCCCACGCATTAAAAAGTTAGTCATTTGGAAATAGGCATTGTACAACCCCATACCCACACATGCAAAAAATAAAAATAATATAATATATAATAAAACCCACGCCCACCAAGTTGCCACTGTTGAGCCCTTGAGCAAGGCCATTAACTCTCAACTGCTCAGATGTATAATGAGAAAAAAAAAAGTCTATCGGTATGTATGCCTAAATATAAGTCACATTTTGAGTGACTCGAGTCATGCATTTATATATTCCTGGTTCAAAAAGCTCCATTTTGATACAATGTATCACTGTATCATGCCATGTTGCTGAGATATGGTGCGCGGAATTTGTTTATGACGAGGGATTGGAAAAAAAACATTGAAATCCTATTTTTTAAATGTTTCGATGGGAATTAAATGAGAAATATATGAATAATATATGAACATGTATAAGAAAGAACCTTCAGCCTTGTTTTGAACCCAGGATTTCCCAGCTACCCCTAAAAATAATTGGTTTAATAGTAAAAAAAAAAAAATGCATGTATTTCTATCACAACTGGAGTAACCAGCATGGAAAGACTGTTAATTTTTCTTAACAGTCTTTAAAACAATGTTTAGGATTAACCTTATTTAGCAATTTTGCTGTAGCATTATTAAGATAAGATTTATCAAGCAATTTTTGCCAAAATTGAAAACGTGATACATTTCATCTGCTGTACACTGTTGTCCATAACGCAAAACTAACCACACAAATAATATGAGCTACCTACATCAGCTTAGTAAGTTAGCAAGCCATGTTAGGGACCAGGATCGATTCGCGCCTCGGGTCTATGTGCATCGAGTTTGCGTGTTATCCTTGTGCTTGGTAGGTTTCCTCAAGGTGCTCAGGTTTCCTCCCATAGTTAACAGACATGCCGAAGTGGCTAATTGGCATTCCCAAATTGCACATAGTTTGTGAATGAGCATGGTGTATGTGTGTTTGCCCTGCGATGGATTGGGTCCTCCTCTCCTTGTGCCCTAAGTCTCCTGGGATAGCCTACAGGCCCCTGCATCCTGTATACAGGATAAAGTGGTTGTATATGATGAGTAAGGGAGTGAGTAGCATAGCTGTGTTGCCAACGGTCGTCCTCCCATGCTAGCCAGCTAATGCTAGTCAGGCAACAATGATTAGAGTTGCACTATTTTGTTTCCCCAGATGCTGACAGGTAGCTCTCAAGAATTCTTCCTCTCGTCATGTTAAGGATTTTTTTTTTTTTTTCTTACCACCATCACCTCCAACTTTCTCATTATTTCTGGAAAGTAATGTATTTTGCTCGGCAAGAAAAGAATTTGAGGGACATTGGTTGTGGTGTGTCCTCAGTGGTTGGTGGTGTTTGAGGCATGAGCCCTGTTTTAACTATATACTGTATTAATGTGCTCTCTTCTTCATTCTGCCCCTCCCTGTGGAGCAATTAGCTGAATATGAGTATGTGGTCATGAGCAAGGCATAAAGTGAGAAGCCAGCAGTGTTTGATATAATCCTGTCAGTTTTGTCAAACGGCAGTAAAACAGCTCAGGTTTCCTTCATGCAACATTCTTCCAGTGGTTAACTGGTATGAGCTCATTTTTTAGGAAGTTGTTTTTGCTGCATAAAACGCAAGTGATTACTGTCAGCAGACAGTTATAAAAAGGGAATGCTAAGAACATGCATTAACATTGATATCAAATGGCATTGTTCCAATGTCTTTCAGATTAGAACATGACCGTGTTTAGACATAAATGTGGATGTATGGACTGTCTGGTAGCATTGAGGTAGAACGTCAAATCTAGTTTTGTAATCCTAGTTTCACTAGGTCACGAACGAAGCATATCCATTTTCATGGTTATTGGTTTGTGATGTCTATTTCATTTGTTTTCCTTGCTGTAGTTATGTGCAACAGCACGAGTGTGAGTTGTAAAAAAATATTGAAAGAGTGAGAAAAAAAGACAACCATTACCGTTAGGGCATGTAAAAACCCTAAAATTAACAGCACAAGAAAAACAAGGAAATTGTGTGGCATTAAAGTTGCTGGTTTTGCACATGGAGGAGTAATTAAACCAGTGTATCGTTTTCCTTTGTTTAATTACATGGGCCTTGATGTGTCTGAGAAGAGAAATAACAGAAATGTGGTATTGATATGTGGAAATGGCAAAAAAAAAAAATATATATATATATATATATATATATATATATATATATATATATATATAAATATGACAGAGAGAGAAAATTGCTTAACAGTTCATTAAGGCTAATTTCTCATTCATATCTTCACTCACTAAAGGTCAGTCACTCTGCCTGCAAGTGGTTTGCATGTAAAGCAAAGTTAGAAGTTAAAACTGTGTTTGACTCCTCCATGAACCCAGAAACCCCCAAACACTCTTGCCGAGCTCACTACCTGAAGCAAGAACGTCGCCCTCGGCAATGTCAACCACATTCTCACTACCTCAAGCCTAAATTAGTTCATTGCTTCCCTACATGCACAGACGTCCTCCTTCTTCCATTGTGCCATCAAGGATTTAGTGGTGTTAAGAATCCCACGTTTGCTGCATAATTATAGGTCGCATGTGTGAAGATTCGGAGGTGGGGTGTGGGCTGATGAGAAGCGAGTAAGCTGCTGAGCTTTCCGGAAGATAACTCAGCAGGGCTTTCAGTCACATTGACTCTGCAAAATAAGCTAAGTGTGGATGACATCATCCTTTTAGGTATCGTGAGAGTCCTGCTCAGTCAACACACACACACACACACACAGAGTTACAGGATGCCATGTATAGTAAAGATGGAAGATTTTGTGATCTCAATCTAAACTGATCTCCAGGTCCCTAGATAGCAGCATGTTTTTTCCAAATTCTTCTTCTTAGACAACATATATAAGGTTATTTCAGTTCAAGTTCAGGCATAGCATTAAGGGTCCCATATCTTACTATTACTTTAAGTTAATATAGCCCTCAGAGCTCACCCAAAATAATGCTCCAGCTGAAATGCTCCCTTTATTTTCTGCAAATGTGCCATTTTAGAGTCTATGTAAATGAGCTACTGCTGAGTCAATACCATCATCAGAGAACAGCAAAGCTGAGTAATCACCAGGGGAAGTGTTTCTTTTTATATGAGGTCACTATACGGGGGAATCTCACAGCTTGTTTAAGCAATGGCCAATACAAAAATGAAACAGTAGAACTTTTTCATTTGCAATTTGTTTTTATACACACAGTGGAAACCATCTGGGGTCAGGGTCAGCTCAGTGGTTAAGGCATTGCACTATGGTTTGGAAGGTCCCAGGTTCAAACCCCATAACCACCAAGGTACCACTGTTGGATCCTTAACCTTAATCCCTTAACCCTCAACTGCTCAGATGTATAATGAGAAAAATATATATATGTTGCTCTGGATAAGAGTGTCTGCTGAATGTCCAAACATGATTTCAAGCAAATTTTGCATAATAGGTTCCCTGTAATTAGATGCATTATTAATTATGTCACCAATGGTAGGTCTTCAAAAATAAGACCAAACACCCCCCCCTCTCTTTCTCTCTCTCTGTGTGTGTGTGTGTGTGTGTGTGTGTGTGTGTGTGTGTGTGTGTGTGTGTGTGTGTGTGTGTGTGTGTGTGTGTGTGTGTGTGGAGGGTTTCTGCTGACTGAAAGCAATGTGCCAGGCCAGATCTGGGATTCACCAGGTCATAGCCTTTCACTTCGAGAGGCCCCAGCTCAAAGTTAACTGGCCAAAGAGGGAGAGGGAACAAGAAAAAAGAGCTCTTGTTCTCCTTCTCACAAAAGCCAAAAGGTGGACATTCCTAAATAATCAATTTCTTCGCTCAACATTTGTTTGCATCTCTCTTAACACTACTTAGATAACCTTTTCATTTAACTCTTAGGACTTCAGCGCTCCTTTTTAGAATAAAACACTTAACTTATTTTAGATTTTACTCATGTATTTAAAGCAATTATAGATAAAAAATTTAAAAAATCGAACATCAACATCATGTCTATAATCAGTCCATGAGGCCGTTAATTAGCACACAGCGAGGCATGCCCTTTGGTGGTCTGGAGCAGCACACAGGTCTACAGATGGAAAGGTTAATCCTGCATTTATTGCTGGCACCAGTCAAACAGATAGTACTTTCGGATTCCCCACCAGGGTCTATTGATCGCAGGATGCCACTGGCCACAGACCTGACACGACATCCTGTACTACAGAGACCATCAAGGTGCTATTGATGTCACCCTGAAACCTCACTCATGAAAAGCAACCTGGGTTCCTTGAGCTCTATTGATGTTATTGTGCTAAATGCTTCTTTCTCGCCTTGACATGGAATTTGTATCCACCATATCCAATTGTCTGGAGTAAAAGTCTGTGGAATTTTTCTCTTGATGGATTCAAAGCTCTAACATTCAGACTAATGGCACATACTGTAATGCAATTTAGCTCCTTCAGGACAAAAGCAGTGGCTGAGATTTGGCCAATAAGCTGTTTACTTCTCCTTGGGGGGGGGGGGGGGC